>MU400562.1:20871-287017 GCA_022578965.1 Xylaria sp. FL1777 | reverse complement strand
CTTTGTTTAATATTTTTTTAAGTATTTTTTTTTTGTTTTTTTTAGTTTTTTTAGTTTTAAAGTATTAATTAAATAATTATTAATTAATTATAATAACTATATTAATATACGTATTAATTTTTATTAGTTTATTTATTTTATATAATTTATTTTAAACTTAAATTTTAAGTTTATTATAAAATAAATAAAATAATATAAGCTTAAGTAATTTTAAAATTATTGCTAATTATTTAAATTTTATAATATAATTTATTATTGCTTTTATTTGTTTTAAGCAATAAAATATTTTTTTTATATATTTTGCTTTTTAAGTATTTTTAAATAATGCTTTTATTTAATTTTTAAACTTAATGTAATTTTTAAAAAAATTTTTTGTTTTTAGCTTAAAGTTAATTAACTTATTAACTTTTAAAAAATTTTTTAAAATAAATTAAAACTATTTTAATACTTTTTTTAATAAAAATTATAAAATAGTTATTACTTTTTAATTTTTTTTTATAATAATAATAAAATGCTATTTTAAATAAAGTTTAATATAAATTAAAAAAGCTTTTATATTTGTAAATTTATTATAAAGCTTTAAAGCAATAAGTTTAAAACTTTTAATGTTTAATATTTTTAATATTATAAATAATTTTAATAATAAAAGTAGCAATAATAATAAAAAGTTAAGTTTTTTATTTTAAATTATTACTTTAAATATAATAATAATAAAAATAAACATTAAGTTTATTAATAATAATATTAATATTAATTATAATATAATTATTTATTTAAAGCTTTAATTTATTGTTATAATAATAATTATTATTGCTATTTTAATTATTATAGTTAATATTTATATTAGTTTAAAAGTTATAATGCTTAATATTTAAGCTATTTTTTAAATTAAAGCAACTAGTTTATTTTATAGCATTAGTATTAATATTAGTTTTTTTTTATTATTATTGCTTAACTTTTTTTTTTTTGCTATTACTTTTTTTTTAATAAAAATAATTAATAAAAATACTAAAGTTTATTATTTTAATATATTATTAGTTTTAAAAGTTTTTAAAATTTTTAAACTTAATTTTTAATTTTTTATTTTTAATAATATAATTTAAATTTAGTTTATTAATTATTAAGTAAAATTTACTTATATAATGCTATTTAATATTTTTATTTTTTAAATATTTTTTTAGTATATTTTTAAAAGTTTATTTTATAAGTTATTTATTATTTAACTTTTTATATTAATATTTATTTTTATATATTAAGTTTTATTAATTAAAAAACTATTAAAATATAATAAATTTATTATATATTAATATAATAAGTTTACTTTTAAAGCTTTAATTTGCAAATAATAATAAAATTTTTAATAATAGTTTATTAAAAAAGTTTTTAAAATACTTTTATTACTATATATTAATAAAAGTTTTAAAAAATTAAAAGTAATAAATATATTAATGCTTAATAGTTATAAAAAATTAATAACTAAAAAATTAAAACTAAATAAATAACTAAATATAAAAAGTGCATAATTATATAAATAAAAAAAACAATAATAGTAATTTATAAATATTGCTTTTTTTAATAAACTTAATATTATATTATTTTAAGTTTAAAGCTTAATAAACTTAATGCTTAAGTTTATTAAGTTTAAAGCTTAATAAACTTAATGCTTAAATTTGTTAAGTTTATGCATTAAACCTTTATAATAGTTTAAATATATATTTTTTTAACAAATAAAACTTTTTTTATATATGCTTTTTTTACACCTAGCTTTTTAACTAGCTTAGTTAGCTCATTTTATAATAATAATATACTAAACAAAAAAAAAAGCAAAAGTTTAACTTAATAAAACTTATTAAATAACTAAAACAATAATAAAAAACTAAAGTTTTTAGCTTAAAAAATCAAAGCATAATAACTATAAACATTAAAATAATAAAGCCTTTAAAAACATAAAATAACATTATAATTTAATAAAAATACAACGCATAGCAATTAATTAACTAATTAATTAATCGATTAATTCCTTTTGTACTAACATATCTTACTATATATATACACCCCTAATGTAATATAAATAAATAAAGCTTGCCACGTTTAATGCCCTATAAAAAGTATGCGAAGTAGCTAGAGCCCCATACCCGACGTTAAAAATAATCAATCAATCAATCAATCAATTAATCAACCCTCCAGCTCTAAAAACGCTACAGCCTATAATATCATGGCAACTAAGAGTACGAACTATGTAGGGCATCAATTGCTTGGAGATAATAGATAGCAATGATGTTGGTAGTATCTTAATAATTCAACGGCAGTGCAACATCATAATTCAACATAGGTAATAGTTTATGTTAAGCTAAAAAAACATAGCTTTCACTTTTAGCAAAAAGTGGGTCAATGATAAGGCAGGCCATCATCATACCAGGTACCTACAGATAGCTACATAGGTACCTAGGACTACCTATCTTAAAGTAGGTACTTACTGTAGATAGGCTACAGGCAAGGCTGTCTTTTAAGCTCTTCAAGAAACAACTTTTTTGTTTTCTCTTGATCCCGTTTAGACTCATCACATTCTCGAGCCGTATTATGCTGTCCTCCAATGTTTCCATGCGCGCCCGCCCAACGCATAACCACATCTTCATGCACGCAGTACCATATTCTAGATAACTAATCGGTTCTTTTTGTTTGCCTCACCACCGTCCATCATCGCGTCCTCATCTGCCGAAGCCTTGTCTCGTTCTCGAGGTCCTCTTCTTCTACCTTGACGCAACTCTTCTCGAGCTCGTCCTCACGAGTAAACCCGTCGCCTCGCATTCCACAATGGATCAAAATGGCCCAGATGTGCCCGTCCAGATCCAATCCATCGACGAGCCAGGATTGAGGGCCGAGGGCGACCTCCTCATGACGATGCGCAAGGAGGTCGCCACCCTCCTTGGTCGATCGTCCACTGGATTCCCTGGCGCGCAACCCGTCAGCTTCTCGCGGAAGCACCTAGACGAGCTGCGGCGTGAGGAGTAAGCCCTTCCATCATTCCCCTTCCCCTAGTGTAATCAGACAAAGCAGCATCACCGCCGCATAATCGGACGTATCGGGAGGCTGACAGCGCAATCACCAAACTAGCTACTACGTTTGCGAGAAATCCGATGGCATGCGCTACCTGCTATACATGACCGAAGACGAGGACGGCCAAGAGGTGCACTACTTCATCGACCGGAAAAACGACTACTGGTATATCAACCGTGGTAACCTCCACTTCCCCCTCCCCAACGACCACGTCGCATTCCACAGCGCCACCGTCTTAGACGGCGAGCTCGTCATGGACACCCTGGGCGACGGGCGCAAGGAGCCGCGATATCTCGTCTTCGACTGCCTGGTGCTAGATGGCCTGGTGCTGATGAACCGCGAGCTCGGCAAGCGCCTAGGCTACTTCCAAGAGCAGGTATTCAAGCCGTACAAGCGGCTCCTAGACGGGTTTCCAGGCGAGCGACCATTCCAGCCCTTTTTCGTGGACCAGAAGGCCATGCAGTTTGCGTATGGCATCGAGAAGATGTTCAAGGACGTAATCCGCAACCTGAAGCACGGCAACGACGGCCTCATTTTCACATGCCTGAAGAGCGAGTACAAGCCGGGTACCGATCCGCATATTCTGAAGTGGAAAGATGCCGAGGATAACACAGTCGACTTCGTCTGGAAACTCAATTTCCCCGTCATCGAGCTTGACGAAATAGACCGCGCCGAGGGCATCACCGGGACCTTCTTCGACTACGATACCAAGCCAACCGTGCAGCTCCTCGCTCATCACGGCGGTGGCTGGCCGAACGGCTACCAATATTACGCCGACATGCACCTTGAAAATTCCGAGTGGGAGATCCTGAAGTCCCTCGGCGACCCGCTAGACGAGCGCGTCGTCGAGGCCTACATGGACGCGCAGAAGCGGTGGCGCTTCTACCGATTTCGCGACGACAAGACCGATGGTAACCACATAAGCGTCGTGAACAATGTCATCGAGAGCATCCGCGACGGCGTGAACCAGGAGGACCTGTACAACGCCGCCAAGAGCATACGGGATAACTGGAAGGCCCGGGAGCAACAGCGAAAAGGACGCTGAACAAAATAATAGAAACACTACCGTTTACATGGCCATGGAATAAAGGCCCGGCTCTTGTAACCCAATGGGTTGGGTTGTGTCATTGCAGAGGAAGATGTTGTCGATAGATGATTTTTCCTATTTCTTATTTTTTTTAAAGAGTAATATCCCCTTCGAGCAAGTATGAGAGAGAAGGAAGCTATACTGCGATAGCTCTGACCAGGACAATCTTCGTGTATGGTAAATTAATTAGTTCAATGGAGTTCAGGACGGCTGGTAGGTTGGCTCTGGGGCACCATGAAAAGGAACGGACACAGCATCAAGCGTGTTTTTTTGGGTGTTGGTTCGGGTTTACAGCCATTTATTCACGGTGGGTGATATAATTCTTAAGTGGGGTTTTCTGGACAACAAACGGAGGGAAAGGATCCTTTTCCTACTACGATAGCGCTTTCACATGGCAACGTTAGAAACAAGCCGAAGCACCTCAAAGAAAGAGAGAAATACCATCACGGTATTTTGTATTTATTGATATTCATTTTATGACCCGGGTATAAAAAGCACGTCGCTCGAAGAACGTCGGTATACATCAATGGCGTTTTGGAGAGAAGGGGGCGGTAAATATCTGAGCTCGAAATCGTAGGAGATAGAAACCCCAGGAAAGCAAAGGAGAATGAAACAAAAGAAGAGAAATAGTCATCGGACTCAAGTATCTCATCAAAAACACCCATGCCCATTACTGACCCCGCCCCCTAAGTCATAAGTCACAAATTAATCAGCAGAGTTTCGTTTCCCAAACCATGACATGGAATTAAAATCCTCTACTCCGAATCATCGTCTGCTTCCTCTTTGGCGACTGCTCTTCTAGATCTTGTCGCTCGAGTGCTAACAGGCCTAGCCTTAGGCGCTGGTTTCGATTTCGTAGCACTGGCTGTGGTCGATTTGCTCTTCGGCGTATCATCTTTCACAGCCGGTCTGGAGGGTAGGCTCTTCGCCACAGTAGAAGCGGGAGCAGCGGAGCGGCCTTTGCGCCCTGTTGGCTTCAACGGAGGTGGTGGTTCCTGTTCGTCTTCAATATCGCTAAGCTCGGAATCTTCCTGATCGTCTTCTACGGGCTTCGTTCCATCTTCCTTTACCTCGTTGTCATCTTCATCAATAGCTTCTGCCTCATCCTCGGTGACATCGGATAGACTAGAAGTCTCATCTCCGTCATCGCCATCATCTTCCTGTGATATAAGGTTACCCTCGTCATCGTAGTACTGCCATTCCGCCACACCATCCAACATATCATCATCGTCTGCAGTATCGTCTCGTTCTACATATGACGAGTTCTTTCTAGTACGACCGCTGCGTCTTCGATCGGCAGACTCTGGTACAGGAGAAGACTCGGGTGCAGGTGAAGTCGACGCTCTGGCTTTTTTAGACCGTGTGAAAGCCTTCGGTTTCCCCGATGCTCTGCTCGAAGAAGCCTTCGAAGGCTTAGGTGCTCTGGCTTTAGGGGCTTTAGGGGTAGTTTTTGGAACTGGTACCCTAGCCTTTTTCTGGGCGGGCTGGCCATCGGCTCGCTCATCGACGCTCTTTCGCTTCTAAGGAATGATAATGTCAACCATAAGTAAAGGGAATAAGAAAATGTGGACAATAGTAGTATCACGGGCATACCTTTTTCTTGTCCACCGACCTAAGTAGATTATCCAATTGTTCGTCCACTTCTTCAGGGAGGTACTGCTTCTCTGCAATCTCTTGCGCGGCTTGGTGATTGGGAAGGGCGGTGTACAAGCCCACAGGTAGACCAATCTTACCGGAGAAAGCTTGAAAACTCCAATTTTTCCGTTCTTGCCATTTTCGTAGTAAATTCTGGGCTAGATCGCTGAGGATATAAAGTCTTTCGCTTTTGGAATTATCGATGCCATCGAGTGTCTGTTTCACTCGCTCGGCGTACTTGAATATCATACCAAAGTTGGCCTCGGTAGCGACATTACTCACATAAAAGAGAAGATATCGTGCGTGGTCCACCAATTCCTCAGGTTCTGGGCTGAAATCTGGATGATGCGCCAGGAGCGAAATAAGTCTTCCCATTGTCGACTCCATGACATTTTGCTTGGCCTCACGGAAGAACCGAGCGCGAGATCTAATCCAGGTTTCAATCTGGTTCTTGAACTCTGCATGCGGCTCAAACGCAGTAAGGAAGATCATAGCATAGAATCGTGGCCGAAGTCTGTTTTGGACAAGATACTTTTGGAGTTTCTCAACAAAAAGCCGGCGGACATTTGCGCATGTGTCCTGAGTGAGAAGGGCTAACAGATTAAAATCTACAGGAGAAAGAAGCTCCTCAAAATGCTTAGATGTGCACAACTTCAAGAGAAGCTGACCAGCCAGTAGCCGCAATCGTGTTCTATGGTGCTTTGGCGTATCCTTCGTTTTGCAAAGTTCGCCTTGTGCCTTCAACAAGGTCCGGAGAAGTTTAAAGACTGGTGGGGCAAGCTCCTTCGCTTCTTCTAGATCCCGAATACCCCGAACACGATTTACAACTAGTTTGAGTGCCCATGATTTTACCTGGCACTCTTCGTCAATTTCCACGTCGGGAACCCATTCTGGGTCTGTGTCTTTCGCTTCAGTGCGAACCTGCATAAGAACATCTCTCAATGCCATGTCCATAATTGCATCATTGGCGCCAGCTGTCACCGTCGTCGCCAGCAACTCCAACTGGCTGACTGCTGCAAGCTTGTTGAGGAAGTGAGTGGTGCCGTAGCCCCAATCCTTCATAACTCTCTGTAGAAGATCAGTGGCCGACACCAAGCTCTTATCATCCTTCCGGGCCATCAAGACATTAACAGCATATTTGGCAGATTTAACCGGTTGCCCAAACAATGCATAGTTTATTAGCGCTTGTGAGAACTTTCGATCATTGGGAAGCTCAGTTGGGTATTTTCGAGAGTACGATGAGCAGGCTTTGAGCGTCTCGACCATAGCTGCATCATTCGTCTCATCAGGTTTGGGTGCACCATCTACCAAGTCCTTGCATATTTGCCCAACGTGGGTTTTGAATAGGTCTGGATTGTTTTGTGATATTTCCGTCGTTATCTCCTGAGCTGCGGCTCCCAGGCCGTCCTTGTCGCTCTTGGAACAGTCCATAAAAGTCGAAAGATGGCTCTTGTTGAATAGAATATTCGCACATCGATAGAGAAGCGGTAGCAATGTGTCGAGTATGTGCGGTTTAGGGGACCCTTGGACTCTTTTCACAAGCTCTTTAATTGCTCTGTGCATTGTCTTGAAGTCGCTCTCGGGGGACACGGTAAATTTGATCAGCTGATAACTTCGACGATCGTGCCAATTAGCAAAGGCATGTAAATCAGCTTCCACTCTGATTGGATCTGGGAGATATTGGCCAAGATATTGAGCTATCTTCTTGAGATTCTGTCGTATTCTCTCTGCATCCCCTTCAGGGTTTCCTCCGTTGAAGGCGTCACATTGGCGGACCAAGTTCTCTAATACTTTGGAAAATTGAGGTTGACGGGCTTGAAGGGCGTTGAAGGCTTTTCGCGCGTTATTATCCATGTCCTTCGCGAGTAAGAGAACTCTTTCCGCGCGTATCCTGTCTTGATCATAACTCGTCTCGTTTGTCGACTGTGATTGGGATTGACCATTAGACGACTTAGCTGCCTTGGATTTTGGAGGGGGCGGGAAAGACATAGGTACAAGGCACTCGTAAACAACTCGTTCCAGGAGAACATTGAGCTCAAGGTCATTAGCATAGAATGTGTTAAAGATCCGGGATGGGATGCCCGACAATGCGGATATGACAGCCTCTTGGCCGGCAGCAATCTCGCTGCTTGCAACACCCCACAGCTTTCCTAGAAGAGCCATGGCCTCAACACGTACAGAAGACCTCTTGTCCCTGCATCGATCTGCGAGAGTGAACAACACTGAGCCTTCCTTAGTAACACCTCCAAGTGCTGCCAATTTTATCACAATGTCGCGAAAGCTAAAAGCTTGTATCGCGGTAACTGCGGCGAGACGCACTTTTTCATCACTATCGTTAAGCTTATCACGGAGGCCAGTGACAAATACTGATTCGTCTTCTCGACTTAGCCCAATACCACCAGCCGATGTTGACACGATATGGCCCACGCCCACCGTCCACGCGGCACGAATCAGAGATGACTTATCATTCTTCCGCCCAATAAAGTTTTGGAACGCTTGTGGATGAGTCTGAGCGAAAGAAAGGGGCGAGATAGGGGTAGTCAGTATGCTTGTCATAGGGTGGTCCGGTACTTCATCGCCCAGTCTCAATGGAGGATAGGCCGCTGGGTCTAGAACAGGGGGTGGCGGAGGTCCAGCAGCTCCGATTCCTGAAATCATGTCTCCTAATGTTTCGGTAGCCAGAAGACGCAAAGATACATTATCAGCAGATAGTTCGGCATCAACTTGGGGTATCACATTAGGAAGTACTGTTGGGGCTGCGCGCCAAAGCTCACGAAGAAGTTGGTGAGCTTTGCGCAACTCCTTGAAGTCGGCTTCGGAAGGCCCAGAAGGCGCTGCCTCGTCGTCTGACTGCTCATCGTCTTTGTGCCCATTCCCATGGCCCCCTTTTCCGGATACATCCATGATCACATCACTGAAATACTGCCCGACGTAGCGTGCCATTCTGTCAGGGCAGGAATTACACACAGTTTTGGCCATGACATATGCCTCTGGTTCCTCCTTGGGTAATAGCGTCGTTTGGGTCCCATTAGAATCCGTCTTTTCTTTGTGACCTCCGCGGGGAGCGGCTCGGAGAAACTGGGCCATTATAACATCCAATACAGGAGGCGGCAATGAAGTGCTCTCGTCAACCAGAGTCACCATGACTTCTGTCATGTGGAACTCAACATCCTTTGCCACCTGTTCGCCTGACGAGGACTTGAACGATCCAGAGATGCCATCGAAAAATGTGGAGAAGAGCTCAAGTAAGAGCTCTTCCGAGTTATTGACGTCGTTAATTAAGAGGATACTTTTGACATCGGCCAGTGACGCGAGGACGTATTTATGTTGGGTATTGTATGCATGAGATGGATTCCAGAGTGCAGGGAGTATGACTCTGACAAAAAGGGTAAATATTTCCTGGGAAAGTTAAGCATCAGCGCGGACTCAACTTCTTCATGTGTATACACCAAGCGTACCTTAAGTTGTTTGGGGGTAAAAGGAGCCTCGGGCGCACATAGCTTGAGGACGTCCACCAAGCACGATGCAACATATGCTTTCACACCAGCCTCCTTATGCGCCAGCAGGTTGTGGGAGGCAAGATCTTTGGCCACGCCGTGGAGAGAAGTCTTGTCGACGGTTTCCTGGTCCATATCGGCCAGCTCTTTAGAGAGTTTCTCCAGACGGCGCAGCAGCTCGCCTGTCGCAATTGGTTTTCCAGCACGCCATGACAACTGCTCGTTGAACTGAAGCGCCACCAGCCCCTCGTCCATCTCCTGCTCATCCTCCTCCACAGGCTGCTCTCGGCGTCGCGCCATGGCCAGCCCAGCGTAATATGATCAAGGCTTCCTTGTTGGGACCGAGGCCGATCGTGGGAGATGCGACGAAGACCGAATGCGCTGGGCCCGAGCTTGGTGCAAGGTGAGGGCGGGGCTCGAAGGGGCGGAAGGCCGCAGTGCGTCAAAGCGATGAATGGAAGGCGATGCAGGAGTAACACACCGATACAGGCAATGATATACGGGCTAAAAAATGGTTGGGGCTGTTTCTAACATGGACAGAGGCGCAGGGGCTGGCGCTGGCGCTGACGCTGGCTAGTTTGGGAGGCCACGAGAAGAGCGTGTGGAAAGACGTGACGAGGTCATCACCAGCTTACGATTGTGTTCGAGTTGTCCTATCTAAGCAACCTAGCTATCTCCTGTCTTTTTTAGGCGAGGCGAGTGCTACGCGACTTGGTCGCATCAATCAACAGGTACGCGCTAAGCTCTACTTTTGCCAGAGGTATTGGCACTGTAACTAAGGTACATCCTTTTGAGGGCAAGTGCGAATGAGACCCACCCGCGTGGCGCATGCAAGAGTGTAAATAAAGTACCTGGGACGTGTGTTAGAGCACATACTTACTTTTCTCAGTGTCGCTTTTGAAATGTACTGTGTACTTACTCTCTACCTCGGTAGGTGGCTAAACAACATTGATTCGCGGGAATAATGATCTTGGTATTGATTGCCACTAAGCCAAAAATGTACCTAGGTATATTGGTAGACGCCCCACCACAGCTTGTGGCTCAGCTCTGAAGTCAACAATAGGTATCCCTAGACTACCTCCTCTCTTCTTCCTACTGGATCATGCATGTTAAACCATGAATATCTTCCAAAATTTTCATAAAGAATCAAAAAATTGCTGACTTGGGGGATGCGAGAATCCGACCGGGTTGAGAGTTGAAGAATATGGCCTCAAACTTTTAAAGTACCATAAAGAGGGAACCATCTTTGGTTTCCAAATAAACGAAGCATACCTGTCGAGAGAAAGCCTTCTAGCTTATAGTTGAGACGTGGGCATAAATTGAATACAGGTTAATCCATTGCTACCGCTGTTACTCCCCTAGGTCTGCTTTGCTTAGCCTAGGATGTCTATAGTGAAATGTTCACTCAGGTAGACTAGATGAGCAAGTAGGCTGATATAAGAGACTGCTCAAACCTATCAACCGCAGCCTCATTACGTGTATAACTTGAGTTTGTAGTTTGGTTACTTACTAGATATGAAATCCGTCGCTGTATTTTTCTAGTCTAGGTCAAAGAAGGGGTTATGAAAATTCAATAGCCCTACTAAGGAATGCCAAAACGCAACATACGTCTGATGTAGCCGGATTGGAGAATAATCATCTGTATCTGCTTGGGACATTTATGTACCGCTATCTGTAGTGTCCCCCAGAGCCTATTCCCATTGTACCTTGGTATCCAAGAATAAGTGTGGGTTTGAAATACAATGTTTACTTGACAGTCAATTCGGAATCCCTGACGTGCACGAGTTCCATTGCTTCTGTTTACTTCCATAAAATCTCTATTCTTCATTCATTGCCACGGTCCACACGCTCTCAACTGCCTACACGCATACCTGTATGTACTTCTTTCCCAACCGAACGATTGTCTTATTTTCTCCCCTCTCAACTCTTAGTTCCGCTTTCATCCCACTTCCAACGTCTCTCGTCTCACGCACACATCGTGGAACCCTCATTTACACCGACAACGACTCTCGACAGCGTTAGTACCAGCATCAATAGTAAGTCGACCTCTTCTTGCTCCTGCGCTCTAGAGCTCTACGAATGAGATGTCCAGTAGGCTTCCTCCTCTCGACTTCAAACACATGCTCATGATCCTCGTCTACCTCAGTCATCAGTTCCATCCATGCCCATTCCTCGATATTCTTGTAACTATTGTTTTTAATTCCTTTAGTACATCACCTTGAACACTCCTCCATACTTTCTCTCCGAATACAACACGTACATCCCGCTCTGCCGCCCAACAACCAGTTGCCTCTAGCTCTGTTCCCCAACAACAGCTCCATTGATACGTGGGTTCATCTGATCATCCAAACATGCATACCTTGATTCTACTACAACCATCCTGTTGTAAACTGACCCAATATTAGTAAATCAAGTTCCCTGCATCCGTTATTCATCATGTCTCATCGCAACTCCAACATTTGGGGCGGGGTTGCCTTGCGCCGTAAGTGCAACAATTTCACCTATAGCTAGGTAATTTCAGAGCTATTCCTAACTTACTACTAGTAAGCCTGAGACTGATGATGCTTGCTACAATGGTTGCTGGCGGATTTGCGACTGTGGTCTCTGTCCCCGCCGCCATGGAGGATGATATTGTGTTGACCAGTGAGTTATATGATAATCACGAAAAGCTCAGTCGAATGCTGACATAGGGTTTAGCTTCCTGCCTCATCGAGACACACGACCAGATCGAGCCTTGCAATGTTGACCCAAATCATAACAAGAAACAAGGTCCTTATATCTATGGAAATAATACTTCGTATCCCAATGCCACCCCCGTCTCTACAACCATCACCCTCACCCTCACGTCAACCGATGTAACTACGGAGACAGTTGTTTCCCCGATTCCTGTTGCCAGTCTGACCACTCAGACGACCGATGCTTCTGTCTCTGATGATACCTCGACGTCTATTGTTATGGTTACCGTTATCCCTTACAGCACATTCCATGCCGAGACCGTAACAGTTTCCTACAACTCTACGCTGGTTTCTTCCGACGTGGATGGCCAGACAAACTCTGTGCCCGAGTGAGTAATTCTGCACCACATCTCTGTCACTTCGGAAATTACCCCATGGCTCTTTAACTTACATATTTCCAGCAGTAGCAGCATCCAACACGGACCGACTGTGACTACCAACACTGTCATCTCGCTAACGTCTGGGTACACCGATAATTCGTCGACGCCTAATGCACAGTCTTCAGCTGTTCAAGTCACTAAAACTACAAGGCCCCATGTTACAGTGACCACCACGACCACGATCTGGCACTCGGCCTCCGACTGCGAGGAGTATACTGGAACTGAGACTGTCACAGTGACCCCTTATGCCACTATCACCAAGGGTACCACGGTAACATTGTCATCGACTACGCGGGCTCTAGAAAGTGGCAGTACAATTACCGAAACAAATCAGTCGCTTGTGAATGTGACAGAGACTGTCTACGTCTCACCGCCGTCAACCCAGGCCCAGACCGGGGCGGTTGGTATATCTGTCTCTACCAGGGATATCACAGTTTCGGACGTTACCACAACCACGGTTGTGCAGACTGTTTCTCCCGTACCTACTGAATTCCTCACTACAAACTGCACAGGGTCTGCCATGATCAGCTCCCGCTCTACTGCCACCAACAGATCAACATTAACAATCACGGTTAACCCCGGAAGCCTTATTTCTACCAATGACGTCTCCGCTTTCGGTATCACGGTTGGAACGAGCACTGCGACAACTACAGTCCCCCACGCGTCGTACCCGGTGAGCGACACCTTGCTTGGGAGTGTTGTAGTCGCCAATGGCACTGGCGCTATCACTGTAGAGATGGTCACTGTGTCTGGAAACGTCACCATGGAGTTCATCACCCAGTATACACCGTTCGCTTACACGCCCAACCTCCATCACACATACAGCACCGTCACTGCTTACTCCAGCAATACCATAAGTCCTGCCACGTCCGGCGGAGACTCGAGCAAGAAGCGACCCGTCAGAGTGTTCTGGGGTGACAGCGACGGAGGTTGTAGCCACACTTGCATTATTTTGCTGGTGATGATTATTTCCCTCTTTTTGTAGGTTTTCGTGTTGTAATATAAGTCAAGCAGGGTTACAAGCTTAAGATGCTGTCCCGCTGCACATTAGGGTAAATCATGGTTGGTTTCCAGGCATGCTGTATAGCCACCACATGCTGGTAGCTAGTAGGATTAATTATGTAATTCAGGTCCTATAACAAGCTGCCTTATACTTCATTTGACTCGTGTAGGTATATGATTTCCTTTCCAGGGAACGCACTGACATGATTAGCAACGGACGAGCGGCAGAAATGCGATAGCTAGTCTGAACTCGAGCACGTGGCAATTAGACACCCTCTAGCACGCTTTGGGTTTAATGGTGTAGTCAAGGTGTTGGCAAAGTACGCAGTAGGCATTGGTATTGATACTAATTTCGAAGGTGCTTCGTTGAGACGGCTCGAGTAAGCATCATGCAAATTACCCAGTGCCTACTAATTCTACCCACATAGGTATCTTAATGAGGTACCTAAGCTGAATGTGTGGTATCCAAACATTAAGTAGGTACATATGTACGCTACCCACATGACTGACGTTATACCGCTACAATCTAGGTACCTCTAGTATGTAGGTACTTAGATAGATGATGGCTCCCCGCTTGGATAGAGGTCTTGCTGGACTTGCTGGATAGATCCTACCCAGCACGTGCCCAAGATCAATAGCATTCCAGTCCTTGGAACTATCAGACGGTCTTCGGCCTCCTACGTCATAGCACATACCATGGCTAGCTGAAGAGAATCTGCTGGCATAACTAGATACCAGACCGACATATTAAGAGACATGTCATATGAAACAATATGCGCCATGAGGGAGGCAGATGTAGGGCAGAACTCAAAGACAAAGTACATGTACAGACAGGTAGTAACCCTGCAGGCCTGGAAATGTTGTGGTGTTGAGCCGACTCGTCACATGTGTAAATGACCCAAATGGCTGACCACGACCCCTGATTTATAGAGCACTAGTCTGCACCGGCTCGGCGCTGATTGGCTCAACAACATAGTACTAGGTAGGAGCCCCCTACACTAGGCCCTTACACTACCCAAAACGGGTGGGTATCACCCCAATTTCGTCACTGCGCGAACGGCCGAGGCTTACCCTCACACCCCACCATGGCCAGCGGACAGTCCACCACTTTTCTGTACCTGGTACAGCGACACACCTACGCTGCTCCAAATTTGTGCTGTCTCCCGTCTTGTGAACCCGAATGGTATCAACTTCAACTGCACCTACAGTATTCATATCCACTGTCCTCAAGTTACATATACTATGTACCTACTCATTAGAAGCATTACCTCCTATATTTTCTTAGCACCTCCCGACTCCCCGGTCGTTTTATTTTCTCTCTCCGTCTAAGTGTATGTAATTCCGTCCCATCCCAACAAACCTTCCAGTGGTGCCGGCACACGACCATACATTCTCGCACCAGCGAATGACGAAAAGGGCGCCAAGCTCGCTACGTTCGACAGGTCTTTTCACTCCGAGACCATCGTCCTCGTCCTCCACATTCCTCGAATTCCCCATGGTGCAATAACATGTCGTTTACTTCGTATCTGACCTACTTCCTCGCCGGTTACACTGGGCTTGTCGTGGCTTTCTACATGCTTTCCGCTGTTGTGCCCAAGGCGGCCTTCGTCGCTCGTGCGCTCGCTGCCTACATCTCCCTCATAATATGTGCTATCTATGGTGCCATCGCCTCGATAGTCTTGCGAATCCTCGGCCGTGAGCAGATAGCCCAATGGACCACTGCGCGTGCTTTCAAGTATGTCATGGCCCTGACCACTGGCATTTCCTTCGAGGTCGAAGATCCGAACAAATACCTCGAAACTGTTCGCCCAGCCGTCTTTATCGGAAACCACCAGACCGAACTCGACGTCTTGATGCTGGGATGCATGTTCCCCAAACACTGCAGTGTAACGGCAAAGAAGAACTTGAAGAGTGTGCCGTTTCTGGGCTGGTTTATGTCACTGAGCGGGACTGTTTTTATCGACAGGAAGAACTCCCAGAACGCAAGAGACGCCATGGCCGGCGCCGCTGAGGAGATTCAGAGGCGCAAGCAGAGCGTCTACATGTTTCCAGAAGGCACTCGTAGCTATGCCAAGGAGCCCGTGCTACTGCCATTCAAGAAAGGGGCATTTCACCTAGCTGTACAAGCCGGTGTGCCTATAGTTCCAGTGGTGGTAGCAAATTATTCTCATATTCTGCACATCAAGAGTTTCGTTTTCAATGGGGGTAAAATACCAGTCAAAGGTGAGACGAATGTGAAGTACCGGGGTATCGCAATGATTACTAACGCAACCATAGTTTTGGATCCCATACCAACTGCCGGATTAACGGCTGAAGATGTCGATGAACTGACTCGCAGTACTCGGGAGCTTATGCTGCAGGAGATCGTTGCTCTTACGCAAAAGGCCCGAAACCTACCTCTTGCCGTACCTGTGAGCTCAGGTAACGGTGCAATTACAGCTACTGGGAGAGATACATCTCGATCATGACAAACTATAACAAGGTTAACTTATAAAGGCGCTTGTTGCGTCAGACGACAAAGAACCATCTCTATAATCACAGCAAACGTCGTCTTTTGGCTGTTATCCGAAGATCCTAGACAACAGAGACGCGAGCTGTAGTTCTGGATGAGCGAGTAACGATTTGAATGAGAAGCCAAGGGCTCTAGCGATACCCCGATAGACCAGACACGCCTATTATAAGGCAAGACCGGCCGGACGATGACGGTCGATATTGTCCCTAAAATATGCATTTCCGCGCGCTGGTAACGCGATGTTTGCATGAACAGGGTAGCTTCTCGCGACAACTGAGACATGCTGCAGACCAATGTGTATTTGAGTGTTACCCACATTGACAGTCGCTGAGACATACGATGCGGAATGCAACATGGTGAAATAGAAGAATCTACCAGCCAACCAATTGTACTTTAAACGTTGTGTGAGCCGATACTATGACTAGCCGCGGCCCTCATAGCCCCTCTATCATAGAGGGAGCCCCATTCGGCTACTTTGCCCAATATACATCTAGCTTTTGGAGGCCAATGCACCTCAATTCTCTCTTTTCTTTTTTTGACTTAGGCGAGGCCGGCGACCTGCTAATGAATTACAGCATCTCAATCTCGTGGGATAGCGTCATATTGTTATTGGTGTCCTGCAAAATGTTGTGTACCTAGTGAGCGTTTCCGGTTCCCAAGCACATGATACCAAAGGAGCAATCTTGTTTCTCATCCAATAGAGTGAAAGCGATCGCAAGGTTAAGGTTAATCATATGCATGGTTGATCGCATGCATGCCAGATAAGCAATGAGATGATCTGGTTTCCTTGTTTTCTCAATCAACTGTTTAGAGAGGTTGACCGTCTGCCACTGATGCAACTTCGCCGGGAGCTCCGAAAAAGATACTCATCTATTATATGTAGGTTGCCTCCGACTTTGCAATTATCGTCTAACAGACCGCTCTGATCCGAATCGTCTGGCTATTCCAGAGTTGATAGATCGTTCCTGGAGGGGTAGTTCAATGAAGCTAGTCTCAACTCGCTATATCAATGGACAGAAACTAGGCTCTCAGCTGGATCGGTCAAGCCTAGTCTCTCCGGACACAGCTGAAGGAAATATATTGGCCTTCTGCAGAGCAACCGCATTTGTGCTACGTCAGAGTGATTGATACCATGGCTACCTCAGAAGAAGCCGAATCTAGGCCACTTGCCTTTCAAGCAAGTGATGTGTTCAAGCTACCGTGAAGTGTTCCGATGGGACCACAAGCATTCTCGTATTGTGGGGGATGACGAATCGTACCTGTGTAGTGTGGCTCGGTCACTTAGAATACTTGTTTATTGAGTACTATTTGCTACTAACTGCCCTCCGTCCCTTCGAAACCCACTGCATCATTTGGGTGTTCTAGCCCATTTCGCTCATGAACAGAAACCACCTTGACTAACGGTACCTGATGCGCAAGTACTGCGAACCAACAAAGGGGATGGCGTGCTTTCAGGGCACGTTCACACTCGCCGAATGCAAGACAGGCAAGAGGAACTTTGGTTGTGACGTCGATTGCCTACCTACCTTAGCTACCCACGGCAAAGTCAAGCTCCCTCCCGGATTTCCCTATACGTCACTAGAACGAACAGCTGAAAGAGAAGCCCTCTACTCAAAGAGAGAGCCATCTTGGGAGGGAGCGGGGTTTCAATAGGTATAATAGAGCTTCCCCCTTCTCCCTCTCTTTAGATCACTTCTCTATCATTCATCGCTCATACATATATATCCAATCAATTGTTGGCTTTTCCTCTAATCCGAGAAACATACTCCATCACGATGTCTTACAACAACGATAACGTAAGTCTAGCCTGCCCATCCAATGAGGATTCATGGCTGACAACATGCAGAGCTACGGCTCTGGAGACAGGGATAGCAGCTCGTACGGTTCTTCGAACCGTCGCGGCAATGATGACAACTATGGATCATCTCGCAGTGACAATGATTCATACGGCTCTGGCAACAATAACGATTCGTATGGTTCCAGCCGCAACGACAACTCTTCGTACGGCTCGAGTAACAACGATTCGTCCCGCTCGGGCAGCAACAACAACTCCTATGGGTCAGGCAACAATGACTCTTACGGCTCAAGCAAGACTGATTCATATGGCTCGGGCAACGACAACTCTTCGTACGGCTCTAGCCGTAACAACGACTCCTCATCCGGCTTGAAGGACAATGATTCATATGGTTCCAGCCGCAACAACGATTCTTCGTACGGCTCCAGCAACAATGATTCGTATGGCTCGAGCCGGGACAATGACAATTCCTACGGTTCCAGCCGCAAGAACGACGACTCGTACGGCTCCAGCACGAACGATAATTCGTACGGCTCTAGCCGCAAGAATGACGATTCGTATGGTTCCAGCACCAACGATTCCTACGGCTCGAGCAACGATAACTCGTATGGCTCCAGCCGGGATAATAGCAACTCGTACGGCTCCAGCGGCAACAACGATGATTCTTTCGGCTCCTCAACCCGCCGTGACAACAACAACAACAATGACTCCTCGTATGGGTCGAAGAAGAGCTACGGCTCTAGCAACGACAACGACAACGACAATTCGTATGGGTCCAGCGGCAACAAATATGGCACCTCGTCTCGCGACGACGGCAACTCATACGGCTCCAGCAGATCAGACAACAACTCCTATGGTAGCTCTGGAAGGGACAACTATTGAGGGGCCGGGGGGTTGATGATAGTCCCTAGGTACTTACCAATGTGGAAAGATGTGGCGCCATCTCAAGGCTTGCAGATCGGATAAATCAGGATCTTTCCCTGACGGGTATCCCTGTTTTTTTGTTTGGATAATATCAATTCGGTCATGATGAGAATCGTACTCTTTCTTTCTTTCTTTCTTTCCGTCTTTCTTTTGCAATATGTGTGAAACGCTAGCATTAGATGCCAATTGATCCTCTCACGAATATTCCACGCAGGTAAGTAAATACCGGTTACTCCGGCTCAACCCTACAGTACTAGTATAGATATGTTCAGGGTCTTTTTACCCAACACACCACTAGGCAACAGATATTCGAGTGGAGCATGGTTGACTACTTACACATCCTGAGCCCATTACCTAAGGCGTTGCATTTGTTTTATGTACTGTCGCATTCGCTGAGACACACCTCGGCTGCATTGAGGGTGGGTATTTGCGCCCGTCCTGCGGGACCGGAAAGAAATGCGAAATTCGGACTTTCGGCTTTTCCATGTACGAATGTACGAATGAAGCGGTAAGCAGATTGGTGATTACGCTCAAGTGGCGGTCTTACTAAAGTTGCGGCACGATAATAGGTGATTGATATAAATGAGAAGCTTACAGGGATACATGGCATATTATAAGGGAATGTTGCGATTTCTTTCTAGTAATAGTTAATCTAGGAGTTAGTTACACGCATGTCAATTGAGTTAATTCAATTGCTGTGAAAATCGCCGGTAATTGACCGTAGTACGTGAATCTACAGTACAACGTACTGCGTATGCGTATACCTACCCATTCTTCGTCTAGGCATGTAGCCTTAACCTACTTAATCTAGACTAGTTCGCCCGGCAGGTTGAATAGACTGTCCAATAGACGATGAAGTAATCATCCCGGAAACACAGAAAACAGCAAAAACCCGCCCGATCCTATTGGGGAATTGGCGTCTGCTCGGTGGGGCATTTCCAACTGCGAGTCACCGAAGGTTCGAGGCACAACATGCTGCACTGCGACGGCTGGTAGGGCCCCGGTAGTGGGCCATTGGTGGGCCCTTGGTGGGCGGGCAGTGGGCAGGGGCTGCGGTAGCGTCGCTGACGGTGTGAACACATAAAAGTACATAAAAATACATGGCGTCTCGCCTCACCTGGTCGACTTTTACCTCGTCGTACCACTTGCTGCCTCTTTTCTCGTCTTCTTCCACCCACAGCAGATCTGCTTGCTGCTCCTTTGTTTACACACGATCGTATTGTAGGACGGTCTTGGTTGGAACCCCTCCAATCGATTTCTGACTGCCCCCTACACAGTACTTACTGCCACCACTCCAATTCTGACTGCCCTCTGCCCTTTTGCTGGGTGTTTTTTGAAGGCAGGTGGTTGCCGAACAACAAACCTCGACAGCAGCGCGTACGGATTGAGTCGATCGCCATGGACGCCGTTCTCCGCCAGTCCAAGGCCATGTGCCCCTTTCTAAAGAAGGCCACTCCGGCCACGCTGCGTGCTCTTTCCACCTCCACTCGCCCTCATGCGTCCCAGTGCGGTGGCACCATCTCCAAGCTCCAGCTCCTCGGCCAACGATGCCCTGTCATGGGCAAGGCTCTTGCTATCCAGTCGGCCCGTGTCGGCGGCAAGGCCGCAGCCCCAATGGTCGGTGCCTGTGCCGCCTCCGGTGTCCGTACTCTGTCTGGCCATTCCAAGGCTAAGATCCACACGAGCCGCTCCAAAGAGGCTCGCGCCGTGGAGACTCCCATGTTTGCGCCTCGTGAGAGTGGTATGTCCTGTTCCGTCCAAACACTCGGAAACCGAGGCCTGACGTTTCCTTGCAGTCCAATTCCCTCCGGCTACCCCGGCTAACCGCAAGGCGAGTGTGGCTCCTGCGACCACCACGATGCCTAGTGGTGCAAATGCCAAGTTTGACTACGCCGGCTTTTACGAGGCAGAGCTCGACAAGAAGCACAAGGATAAGTCGTACCGGTACTTCAATAACATCAACCGTCTTGCCAAGGAATTCCCCCAGGCTCATGGAGCCAGGAAGGAGGAGCGAGTGACTGTGTGGTGCTCCAATGATTATCTCGGCATGGGTAGGAACCCTCAAGTCCTCAAGCAGATGCACGAAACTCTCGATGAATACGGCTCTGGTGCTGGAGGCACTCGAAATATTTCCGGGCACAACAAACATGCGATTGAACTGGAGGAAACCATCGCCAAGCTCCATGCCAAGGAGGCTTCGCTAGTGTTCAGCTCGTGCTACGTTGCTAACGATGCTACGCTAGCCACCCTCGGCAGTAAAATGCCCGATTGTGTGATTCTCTCCGATAGTTTGAACCATGCTTCGATGATTCAGGGCATACGCCACTCAGGTACGAGGAAGATTGTTTTCAAGCATAATGATCTGGAAGACCTCGAATCTAAGTTGGCCTCACTACCTCTACATGTGCCCAAGATTATTGCCTTCGAGTCTGTCTATAGCATGTGTGGTTCTATCGGGCCTATAGAAGAGATTTGTGACCTGGCTGAAAAGTATGGCGCAATCACATTTTTAGACGAAGTTCATGCCGTGGGTATGTACGGCCCGCACGGCGCTGGTGTTGCTGAGCATCTCGATTTCGAAGCCCATGCACAGGGTAGGCCTCACGGCACTGTTATGGACCGAGTGGACATCATTACCGGTACTCTTGGAAAGGCTTATGGTTGTGTGGGTGGCTATATTGCCGGGAGTGCCAAACTTGTAGACACGATTCGGTCCCTCGCGCCTGGCTTCATCTTCACGACATCGTTGCCCCCAGCAACTATGGCTGGTGCTAGGGCGGCGATCGAGTACCAGATGGAGTATAAGGGAGACCGACGGCTACAACAACTTCATACACGGGCTGTCAAGGAGGCCCTGGATGCAAGGGATATTCCAGTTATCCCGAATCCGTCGCATATCATTCCTATCCTAGTGGGGAATGCTGAACTTGCCAAGCAGGCTTCAGACATGCTGCTAAACGATTACCATATCTACGTGCAGTCAATTAACTATCCAACTGTACCTGTCGGGCAAGAACGCCTTAGAATCACACCAACACCTGGTCATACCAAGGAGTACCGCGACCGACTGGTTGATGTTATCGATGAGATTTGGTCGAAGCTGAATATCAAGCGTACTTCTGACTGGGCGGCCGAGGGCGGCTTTATTGGTGTTGGCGATGCAGATGCCCGATCCAACAAATCTCTCTGGACTGATGAACAACTAGATATTGATCAACAAATCGCTAAGGAAATCAAGGCTTCTAAGCCCACTATCGGCTTTATGGAGACCTTGCTCGAGCGTGAGACTCGCAATGCGGCTCGTTCAGTGGCAGTAGCAGCCTAATTGTATGTTCCTCTCAAGAAGAGGGATGTGCTTCAGTTTTAGGGGAGCTCAGCCGACCGAACAACGTTCTTTCGAGCGTAGCGAACAAACGAACTGTCTATCAGTGTTTCGATCATCTACTTCTTCATCACACATTTGAACCCAGAGACCCCATGGTCTATTTTAAGGCACTATAATGTGCTTCCATACAATGTCACTATGACAACCCTATATGAATGCAATCAGCACCATCTCGTTAGCTAGATGGATCATGCTCATTCGCCATCAACATATTGTCCAGTTGCATACGTGACATTATCCCTCACATGCTTAATGTGCCTATTTTCTCGTACTGTCTCCCATATCTCTTTTTCCATATTAACTTCAGTAATTCTGCTACGATGACATTCGTGATACAACCGATCCGGGGAAAAACCCGGTAAGGTGGTAGCGAAACTAGCTATTCACAATTCAGTAGCTCAAAAACATTCAGTTAAATACTGACTTCGGCAATGGTCATTGCGGTGTTAAGTAAGAAGCAACGCTATCGCGTGGCTAGAACCAACATGGCTCTCTCATGGCTAAATATATCGGTGCAGGGCATTTACCACAATGATTTACCCGCCCTTGGCCAAGTGGCCTGCGCTTTGTTGAGCCTGCTGACCTTGATAGAAGAACGCGGAGTGCTTGTGCCGCAACTCTAAAGTTAACAGCCGCAAACTGTAAACAACTACCCTACATATCTTCCACGTGCGGGGACAGCCATTGGTAAGTATCTGTAGAGATATTCGGGCTCGAGGATAACGTTGGAGGCTGCTATTTGGAGGAGAAACATCTAATCGGCAGATACCAATAGTATCTTTACGGGTGGATGGGCGCTCAATTAGCGGCGATGTAGATATATGACCTCTCACACTCCGCCCTG
Organism: Xylaria sp. FL1777; assembly: GCA_022578965.1. Taxonomy (NCBI): domain Eukaryota; kingdom Fungi; phylum Ascomycota; class Sordariomycetes; order Xylariales; family Xylariaceae; genus Xylaria; species Xylaria sp. FL1777. The sequence continues at coordinate 264,164 of MU400562.1, read as the reverse complement.
GTCTTTTCGTGCCGCATTGAACAGATTATTATTGTTTTGCTTCACTATTATAAACACTTTATAGTAAGCTTGTTCGACAGTGCCTGAAATGAAGACACCAGTGTTCGCTGTTGCTGGCGTGCTGCCTCTCGCCGCCGCACTGCCTTCATGGCTGAACCTCGCGCCTCGTCAGGCGTCGACCATCACAGTCGATCTGACGAAGACGTATCAGACGATGGACGGGTTTGGGGTGCGTAATTTTCCACATCACCTCCTTCTCGATTAGAAATTTAATATGAATATGAAGACTTTATTGGTGCCATAGCGGCTGGTATCTTGGAAGGAGGAGCTCTTCACAACTTTCCATACCCTCATAAACCATGCTTAGAATTCTAATGACGACGACTGACACCGGATACCGCAGTGCTCTTTTGCGTTCCAGCGTGCCAACCTCATCACGAACATGTCGGACAAGACGAAGCAGCGGTACCTGCTGGATCTACTCTTCAACACCACGTCCGGCGCCGGGCTGTCCATTGTGCGCAACGGCATCGGATCGAGCCCGGACTCGAGCTCTGATCACATGAACACTTGTAAGCCCCATACCGGGAACAACTTCTCGCTTTATAGTCGTGCCCTCAAAAATAGAAGGCCTTTTGCATCCTTTTGAATTATGTAGGTACGGACAGATTTTAACAATGCCTTGTATAGTTGCGCCTAAGAACCCCGGCGGTCCGAAGGCCACGCCCCAGTATACCTGGGACGGAAAGGACAGCGGCCAGCTTTTCGTTAGCCAGGAGGCGTATAAGACGTACGGGGTCCGGCAGATCTATGGCGATGCTTGGAGCGCGCCGGGATACAGTGAGTCTCCTCATTCTTGGTGAGCGGGGCGAAGAGACAGAAGACACGCCCTATTGAAGATCGGACTGTTTTCCGGTTACGCTCCCCATTGAGTCTTCAGCTTTACACACTTGCACGCTTTTCCCCTAGGTGATGTGGTTTGCTTTACTAATTCTGGGCTGATCGTAGTGAAGACGAACAACAACGAGAACAACGGCGGCACCCTGTGTGGCGTTCCTGGAGCCAATTGTCAAAGTGGTGACTGGCGACAGGCTTTCGCGGACTACCTAGTTCAATATGTCAGGTATTATGCTGAAGGTGGTGTCCCGGTCACTCGGTGAGTTTCTTTCTCCTGTGTGGTGTCCCTTCAGCGTATTGGGAAAGGAGTTACCTCGTCAAGAAATGCAGTTTGAATCTAATTAGTTTTATTAGCATTGGTTTTCTGAACGAACCTGAGTTCTCGCCAGGCTATGGTATGTTTATAAATCGAGTTTATGTCCGTGTATTACCATAGTGTACTAGCTAATTCTCCCACAGTACGTTCATGGTTGCCATTTTCTTGGGGGGTTGCGATCAGACCTTAGGGAGCCGATTACATGGATTAGAACATCGTCGGCTGAACTGATCAATCTTATAAACCTACCACAGAGCGCTAACAGTAAACCAGGCAGGCATGAACTCGAACGGTGCACAAGCAGCCGACTTCATCAAAGTCCTGCACGCAACCCTCGAAGCCGCAAACCTCACCTCGCAAGTCGGCATCGGGTGCTGCGAGTCCGAGGGATGGGGGAACCAAGTCAACATGCTCAACGCGATCAAGTCGGCGGGCGCGGAGACGATGCTGGCGACGGTGACATCGCACACCTACACAGGCGGGTCGAACTCGCCCATGAACACCAAGGTGCCCGTCTGGCTCTCGGAGCAGTGCGACCTCAACGGCGGGTGGACGACGACGTGGTACGGCAACGGCGGCGCCGGCGAGGGCTACACGTGGGCCAACAACATCTACAACGCGGTGACGGCCACGCAGGTGTCGGGGTACCTGTACTGGGAGGGCGTGCAGTGGCCGTCGCCCAACACCAACGAGAAGATGGTCAAGGTCGACCAGCAGGCGCCCTACAACATCGAGGTGTCGAAGCGGCTGTGGGCCTTCGCCAGCTGGAGCCGCTTCGTGCGCCCGGGCGCCGTGCGCGTCGCCACGTCCGGCGGCTCCGGCGTCAAGAGCACCGCCTTCCGGAACGTCGACGGCAGCATCGCCGTGGTCGTCATCTCCACCGGCGGCGCCGCGAGCAACGTCTCCATCAAGGTCACCGGCGCTGGCACTGCGGCTATTACGCAGGCGTCGGCTTGGGTCACGGACGCCTCGCACGATTGCGCCCAGACGACCGTCTCGCTTGCCGCTGACGGCACCCTCGGTGGTTCCGTGGCGGCGAGGTCCATCACTACCTACCTTATCCCTGCCCCTGTAGACCCTCCTGCGTAGAAAGGTCGAGAGATGCTGTGCGGGGGAAATTGTCACATTGGTATGCTAAGCAGGCTGAGGGTATGGGCAAAAATTTATGTAGTTCATCTTTATGATATATGTATATGTCCCTTTCAAACAGGGTCCCATTGAATGGTGAAGTTTCCGAGCAAGAGTTCTATGTAGACAGCCGATCGCCCTCTCAGCCATCTTCACTCACTCACTCCCATCCAGCACCTGACAAACTACCATTGATTTATTGAAAAAAAAAAAATGTACGTTATAATTTTGTCCTCTAAACCACATCTAAGAAAAGGGGTTGAACCCCGAACTTCAGATCTTGCTCAGGAGCCCCGCCAGCGCAGTCTTAGTGTCGCCGCCCGTCTCCTTGACCAGCCTCGCGACATCCCGGAACTCGGCGACGGCGGCGTCGCCCATGGTCTCGTAGAGCCAGCTCTCGGAGGTGGTGACGACGGCGCCCTCGGCGCGCAGCCGCGCCAGCGCGAGGGGCACCTCCTGCTCGTTGCAGCTGCTGACGGCGTCGGCGAGCACGTAGACGCGGTGGCCGCGCGCGACGAGGTCGAGCGCCGTCTGCGTGACGCAGATGTGGCTCTCTATGCCCACGATGACGACGCTGCGCTTCTTCCTCTCCGCCTTCCCTTTCCCTTTCTCCTCCCCCTCCCCTTTATCTTCCTCCCCTCCTGCGAGTAGGATCTCGTGCGACGCGATCTCCGGCACCACCATACTGAAGCACGTCTTATCAAGGTCTATCGCCGCGTCCTTCGTCAGCGCCTGCAGCTCCGGCACGATCCCGCCTAGCCTTGCCCTGTTCTGCGTCGTCACGACGACGGGGATCTGCAGGATCTGTGCTGCGCGGAGCACTTTTTGCGCGGTGAGGAGGCTGGAGGCGGTTAGATATTTCTGTTGTTTCTGTCCCCTCCATGTAGGAAGAAACTCCCTCTGCGCTGACGTCAGGGGCTAGGTGTTATCCGTACATTTTATCAAATTGCCATATCGCGTTGCGGAACTTCTCCTGCGGATCGCAGACGCTATTCGAGGCATCGATGACGTTAGCTCTGATACAAAGTGCCTGCATCTAAGAATCATGGTCACTGGCTATGCTGATATACTGCAGTGCGGCTGAATCATAATGAGGGTATGATGAGAGTGTTTTTCTGGATTCACTGACAAGATGACCTGGTCCTCTATGTGCAAATTGATCAGTCCTCGGGTAACAAGAACAAAATAACGTAGTGTGTAACTCACGGAGCCGTTTTGAGGGCGCCATGGTAGACGACGATCTCGGGCTGAGGTGAGGCGCCGGACTGGCTCTAAATCGACAAATTCGGACTGCTGTTCGTGCTCTTGGTGTGACTCGTAGGAAGCTCATGGATGCCTCAAACGTCTCGCGTTATTGGTGTTTTCTACCGGATCGCAATATGAGAATTCGCAATAAACTTATAAGTATATATATGATGGATCCCGAGCTCCGAACGTGATGCCGGTGAGACGGTATAGAGGTCCTTATATGTACACGGGAGGTTTAGTTATCTGCTACCGGGGCAATGGATATGAGTGCGGGGGCGGGGCGTGTATATATGTACCATATCCAAGTACCTTTTTTCCCAACATGTAAACCATTTTAAACGTGGGAACAGTAGGTAGTCAATAATGAGTCAATCGATACCTAGGTAGTTTACAACACTTAAACGCCAATAAACGTTTAACTCAGCGTTGAAATTGTTTCGCAAATTACCTAGGTACTGATCAACAATTTATTGAACGCAGCAAGGTTTGGTTCAGCACTTACATAGGTAAGTAGACATTCGTGCTATATGTAGGTACTTAGGTATCTATACTTCATTTACCGCTTGGCACATAGTCTTTTTTAGATCCTAGTTGATTGATTGATTGGTCTGGGTATTATCTTTATAAAACCCTCGACAATTAAGCTTTCTTTGATGTGCTTGTATCGCTAAGGTAAATATTTTGGGATGAGGACGTATGGACGTACAGATCCTCACCTATGCGCTCGGTAAGTATGGTTTACCAAGATCCTAGAACAGATGCACAATACGCACGTTTATGCTGTGCTCTTCAGTATGTACGTATAGACAAAAATAGATATAAGACACCGCCCACCATTCTCTATTTGATGCCACCTATGTAACAATGCCTCTGTTCTCTCCTTAGTATATATCTAGTATACCGACTTTGGCTCTCTCGAGCCATCCGATATCTCCCTGAGTTGTAGCTATCCGGATATTATACAGCTCGTCCAGGAACGCTGGCACGAAACTTCCTGGCCCTTTAACATCGTCCCTCTCGGCTGCTATCTCAGCCGCGATGTTATAATGCAACAAGCCGGCAACGACTGCGGCGAGCTTGTCATTGGGATTTGCCGCGATCATAGCAGATATTGCGGTCCCGAGGCAGCAGCCGGTGCCGGTAACCATGCCCAGGTACTCGTGGCCGTTGTCGATTGTATAGATGTGCCGGCCAGCTGTGACGTAGTCCGTCTTCCCTGTCATGACCACGACATTCCTCCGGAGAGTAGCGAATTCATTGACGGCTGTAAGGTCTTTGTTCTTCATATAGCTATCTTCGCTGTCTACACCACGTTGTTGCACCTTTGAGACACCTGATATACAGGTAAGTATCTCGGAACGGTTACCCTTTAGCACGTCGATATAGCCGCCTCCGAGGATAGTCTTGGTAGCAGCTCTTCGGACATCTGTAGCCCCGGCACTAGCACGGTGTGTTTATGTTAAACCTCGTCTTGAGGCATCTCAATGGGACAATGACGGGACTCACCCAACTGGGTCAAAAACTACAGGCCCCCCGACTGCGTTGTAAGCCTTGAGTGCCTCGGAATAATTGTCCAAGCCCTCCGGCGTGACGGTCCCCATGTTGATGACAAGAGCACCACCCAACTTGGAGAGATCTTTGGCCTCCTCGCCATAGTTGGCCATTATCGGACTCGCACCGACACACAAGGCGACATTGGCAGCGAAATTCTGCACAACGAGATTAGTCATGTTATGGGACAACGGTTTCTCCATAGACACGGTCCGAATGATCTCAGGAACCAGATTGATCAGCTGCTGCGGAGAATAGTTTTGCTGTTCGACTGTAACGGCACCCCTGGCAAAGGCAGGCGGCGTCTTGATAAGCTTGCGCAACTCCCAGGCCGATGCTTCCGGATCCCGGGAGGCCATAATGGCGCTCACTACGGCGACGCCATCGATCGACCTGTCCCGAGCAGTGCTTTGCCACACGACGCGTGAGATATTCGATGCATTAATGCCACCGATGCAAACCGTTTTAACCGTTGATTTCGCCTCTGCGAGTTGTAGTAAGATCTGTTGTAGACCCTCCACGCCGATGATATTCTTTGTGTTCTTCTTGCTATATAACCGTGCCCAGGGTTAGTTCTGTATACGCGAAGAGGCGCGAACAAGGCAGGGAATAGACGGCTATGTTTCCAACACAGCGCGTGAAGATTGTGATGGAAGGAATCGATTGACTCACGTCGGCGTAGCAAAGACGGTCCCAATACCCAGATAATCGGCGCCCTCCTTACACGCAGCGGCCGTCTCTTCGGCGTTGCTGACTGTGACACCGATAATCTTATCGTGGCCGAGAAGTTTCCTCGCCGTCGCAACGTCTGTTGAAGCACCATGGTCTGTATTAGCTCCGCGCACTCACGCTTCCCCTCGCGGCCATCCAATGATATGCCGTATTCATGCACGAAAGCGGGAATTGATGACTCGAAGGCCAGGGAGGCGCATACATACCTATATCATCCTGTCCGATATGCACTCCTTCACAACCCACAGCGAGGGCCACGTCGACACGATCGTTGATGAGCAGTGGAATTCTGTGTCTTTGCGTGACTGCATGTAGCTTGCGTGCCGTTTGAACCATCAAGCCAGTGTCGCTTGTCTTGTCCCGATACTGGACACAAGTAACACCTCCAAGCACCGCCGCTTCGACAACCGCACAGATGTCCTTGTCACCGAGGATGGCGGGTGTTGAGTCTGTCACTAGATAGAGTGAGTAGTCGGGTTTGATTTCCCCCATTTCAATATTCCGTGCGCATACGCTTTAATACGCTTATGGATCCTTGAGCTGGCGAACTTGAATTGTTGTAACAAGCAGCAATGCTACCACAGGAAGCGTAAGGTACAGTAGGTCAACTGGTAGGTAGGTACCTAGGTAGCTAGCTATAGCTTAGCTAGCGCTGCAGTGTTTACATCATTTCCGGCTGTGTACGAAGCCGAAAAACGGAGGGAAGGATGAAGACTTATATAAGTATGCAGCGATTTTTACACATGCGCATCAAGTCTCGATGCGCCGTTTCTGGGTAAATACATACTTTTATTCGATTTTCTGTGTTTTACTCAATACTGCTAGCTAGGAGAAGCCATCAAAACGTACGGGAAGTGGCTGAAGAGCATCGGTCCAAAGCCACCATCAATCAATCGTCTTCTAGTGTGCCAAGTGAACTAATCAGGTGCTGTAGTCGTAGGGGTCTTCGGCTTGCTTGATGGTGTCATCCACGAGAAAGCCGATGCTCCGCCAACAGGGTTAGTCGATGTCCTGGGAGTATTGGACACGCTTCGGACCTCACGGTGTGTTGGAACTGCCTTGATCTCCATTCCACTAATTGACGTTCTCTTCTGCTCCCATCGAATTGCGTTACTAGCACTTCCCTCAGCTACCGTTTGGCTCTTCCGCCGTAGCTCCCCACTGCTCCTGGGCAGCGGTGCCGGCTCATAAGCTGCCCCCGTCCGAGCTGAAGACGACGACGCTGATTTCATCGGCTTGAGAACCTTCATGTTGCGCCCCCGCCCTGCTGGCTGGTACCCGCTTAAGGGCGTACTCTCCTTTTGATCGTTACCGTTGGTCGCTGTTCCTTGGCGCCACGAGCTCCAAATACTGCCTGCTCCTGATGCGCGACGAGTGCCATCACCCGAGGCTTCCTGAGCTTCGGTTTGTGCATCTCTGTCTTTAATGCCAATATGTTCATGGATGCTGTTCTCCTTGGATAGCCTCTCACTCTCGCCACCGCTCTCAGATACGGTGCTGGCATCTGCAGTTGCAGCTTGTTGACTAGCCTGCTCGGATGTAGGCGTATTTACTTCGTGAAGATCTGGCTCGTCTTCGGTCGCTTTGACTTGTACCGAGTCGGAAGTGATATTACTGGCTGACGGCGTTTTTGCCTCGCCAAGAATGAAAGGACGAGCTGTCGCATTCAGCTTGGGCTTCTCGGTGAATACAGCCATGGTACGAATATTCTTAAATGCTCCATGGTCTTCGGGGCGTACGAATGGCACCGACAATTTTTCGCGATCACCGCTATATAGGGTCATTCGATTCTGCGAGAAAAGAACATCCGCCGAGTGCTCCCTCAGAGTCTCGCTGCCTATAAAGATGCGAATCGCTTTCTTTGCATCGGAGATATCGGGTTGATCCATGCCAGCCACTTCAAAAGTGCATCCCAGACTTGGCATTTGGGGTGCAGGACTATGACCCCGCGAGTTTGGATGGGATACAGTTGCTTCCGTGAGATACACGTGCAGCCGAATGCGGTAGACCCCGTCCAAGTCCCGGTGAATATCATCCACCAGATCCAAGTCTTTAATCAAGGAGAATTCAATCATAGACTTTTGTGACCCAGTACATATGTCCGCATACAGGAGAGTATCATGAGAAAAATTGGGTGTCAGCCAGCACCTAACGATGGATGGAACCGAGCCTAATATGAACAGGCTTGGCGGAGGCTCCGGAATGCCCACCGGCGATTCTTCTTCGTGGCCACCAGGAGTGAATGTAGTGTCTAAGCCTAGACTACTTCCTCGCCCAGAAGCGACCGAGTGATGGGAATGGATTGAATGCACTGAGTGTCCGGCTGAGCTGTGTCTGCCGTCTGACTTATGTGACATTGAACGTTCCATCATTCCGTGAGTACCTAGTCCGCTTCCAGGTCGAATGGGACCGAAATCTCCTGATTGCCGGCCATTCTGTGCCCAGCTGGAACTTTGCAAGGCACTTTCATCGAAACGCACGCTGTTGGCTCTGGATGCCGCACCTCGTCTTGTCGGCTCATCTTCAGCGTCAAGATGAAGACTGCCTAAAAGATTCTGACCCTGTTCTTCGAAGTCATCAAATATTTCGTTTGGAGGCATCTGTATCGGACCTAAACGAAGGGGTGATGTTAGAGTCCTACTCCTGTTAAGTAGTGTATAAACGACAGCTTACCATGCTGTGGGGTGCCACTCAGCGCACTGGGAAAAGGAGAATTCCAAGCTGATTTGATGGCAGCATCGTCGGCTTGCCGTTTCTCTAAGCGGGATAGTCGTTCTGCATGGCTATTCTGCACGATGTGTATCTGCTTGACGTCCATTTGGACATTGTAAAGTTCCTCACGCGTAGCCGGGAAACGAGGATCCATCCCCACGCCAGGCTGGTAGTATATAGATTACTGTGGGCAAGACGGTAGATACAGGGTATAGCGAAACGGTGTGGAGCTTTGTAGAAACTTGGACGAATCCTAATGGCAACGGGATCGTGGGACTAGGGGTTCGAGGAGCTTGGAACAACGGCTCATAGCGTAGGGCAAACGATATAAGCAACACTCGCAGGCACGGAGGGAGGCGTAGCTGGATGTATCTGGAGTCAAGGAATGAATGCTATGGCCTCGAACCTGAGTTTCCAATCGATGAGGTCCGCCACCACCTCCTCATCGCAGAGGACCCAATGGTCACTTCGCCAACGCAGACTGTAAGGCCGCCCTCCTTGTCACGGAACCTTGAAAGCGCGTATGTAGAGTCGTGGTAGCTATATAGGGGGTGGGGACCGACGCAGACGCCTTCGCCGAGGGCAGGTATAGGAGAAAGCGGTGTTGCAAGAGTATCGTGGTGCCAACGATGTCGTAGTGGAACCGTCACGAGGTGATCCGGGAGACAGGCTCTCCCTCCCGTCTAAGAGTCGGTTGACACAGCACCGGGAAGACTTGCAAAGACGCAGGAGGCGGAAGCAATCAGCCGTGAACCGGAGTGTTGGTGGGCTGGGTTGGGTATAATAAGTCGGTTGAATCTATTTTGGAGGGTGGGCGATTATGGCGGCGGCGGCAGCGTCAAGGGGAGGACGACAAGGCAGTGCAGGAAATGGAAGAATAAATCTAGGTCGCGGGAGGGAGACAGGCAGACCGGCAGGCAGACAAGCAGACGGACAGACGGGCAGACGGGCGGAGACGCAGGGAAGCAGCGGAGGGACCAAGGTTAGTAGGCAAACAGGTAAGTAGTAGATGTGAATGTGAAGGTAAACCCGGGTCTCGCGATTGCAACTGATAATTGATGGTACAAGGCACAACAAGGCAGTGTCAATTTGCCTCTATTCGTGACGTACTAGGCTCAGGACACGGTGATTCGACGACGACTGGAGTTCTCCAAACTGGAAGGGGTTGCAAACCAAGCAGCTGGGATCCAAGAGGAGATGACGGCGAATGATGATGGTGATAAGACTTTTTGTGAAATAAAACACATAGATTCGCAGATTCGCAACATCGAAAAAGGTACTGTGCACTTAACGAAGCATGTAACAGCAGCACATGAAGCTACATGTACGTGTACATGGACATACATCGTACATGTATGTACACCACCTAGTATACATAAACTTATGTAGGTACAGTAACTACCTAAAGCACAGGCTACGCTACCTGTAACCTCATCGCTGAGGTGACTGGAGAAAGTGCTAAGAGATAGGTAGCAGGGGCAGCCAATCTTGGAAGCAAGCAACACGGACAGGGGTATGAGGCATCCCGTTTCTGGCTAGGACACTACTGGCTTAGCGGCATTCCCTTCCTGTTAGTACAAACAGTACATTACCAATGTGTAGAGAGGTAGGTACCTACTACCACTTAAGACAATATACATTCCTGGATCACTTGGGGTGAACACTCTATTGGTAGGACACGCTGGTGCTGAGAATCTATACATGTAGTCCTAAGTTTCGTGAGCATCGTCATACACATCCCGCGTCCGCGTTTCCAGCACAAAACCACTCTCCTCAAACTTTTTTCAATATTGATAGATTAGAAGAACAGTGTACCTAGTCTCTTTGCAGGCTGTCACATGTATACCTAGTTCGCTATCTTGTCACTATTCCTAGGATTCACTGTGGTAAGACTAGTTAGCTAATAATCTCAATAGTGATTAGGGAGTCGAGACACATTGGTATGATGTACGTATATATGGTAGAGACATGTGAGACAACGTGGCTGCTCTATTGTCCAATTGGAGGTGCGCATCTAATCGAAACAAGAAATGCCACAACGAGGTACTCACTGATTTGCCAATCTGGGTAAACATAGTAGTCGTCCGGAAGCGAGATATGCGGTTTAACAATATCGAACAGAACCTTGTATGCCTCGCCGCTCATATGCAACCCGTCTGGAAGGAGCTGTTCTAGAGCACCACGCTGGCCTCCCTGGGAGTAGCCCAACGGCGGCCCGGAGGGATCGTAATCAGGGGTCATGGAAATCGCCTTCTCCATGAGAGTTTTCTGAAGATCGACCAGCACAACCCCGGACAGCTCTGCTGCGATCTGGCGAACCGTCTCGGAATATTGAGCGCTGACAGCAGCCTTTCGGGTTGGCTCCTTGTGACCTTTTTGAATATCGGTGACGAAACTTTGAATCTCATCAAGAGGTGGGGGCGTTACCAATAGAATCTTTGGGTTGTGAGCCTTGATATGCTCGTGGGTGATAACTACGATCGACTTAGTATCAGAAAAACCACGCTTCTGGTCAACTCCCATAGACAAGCCGTACCCGTGACCACAATAGCTAAGCGGCAGACAGAATACGTAGTTATACTTACTTTTGATCAAGTTTTCTTTATACTGATCAATAGGCACCCCTTGGGTGGTGGTAGGGGTAGACAAGCAGGCGTCATTTGCACCGAGGAGGACGAGCTGCAATAGCGTATAATTAGTGGTTATTCACCATGGTATAGGCCATACTAAAGACAAGCTTGAGCATATGCCGTCACGTAAGAAATCACCACAGCTTACCAAATATTCAATGCGCGGGTTGGCAGGGGAAGGGGGGAGGAATATCTGGGGAAGCAACTCCAAGGCATTTTTGGTGTTATAGCCTGAGAACCCCCTGTTGATCACATCGAGGCCTCGCATGCAAACTACACAACCCATATTAGCGCGACTCAATTTTGAGGGGGGTTATTACGCTGCTGCTTACGGTGCTGGAGGGCGCCTTGAAACGAAAACCCGTCGTTTATGTTGCTAGAAAGCTGAAAAAGGGAGTCGCCGAAAAGTACGATTTGGTTGTATGGTTTCTGGGGGAGGGTTAGCAGCTTGACGACTTAGACTTGACAGAGCACAACAACAAGAACAAGTGACACTGACAGCCATCTCTGGATGAATTATACTGCAATGGTAGGATGATGTATGATTTGATTATCCACAGGAACTGTTCGTTCCAGTTCACAGGCGATTGTAGACGGGTTCCGTGTCTTGATCTTGTAGTGTAAGTCAAGCGCAGGCATTCATAGAGGGGTAAAGGATAAGTGCGCTAACGCGGGTACCACGTTATCTAACTTCTTAGGTAGTGTACCTAGGTAGTTAGATACACGAGACAGAACAGAAGACGTGCCCACATTGAGACACGAACGAAACTGGTTGTTGGTTGTTTGTTCTCACTCATCTACATATAATATAAGCGCAGTTAGAGTAAGCGATATTGTATGATGTAACCTACCTAGTATATGTAACGAGGTATGTAGCGGGTTAATGCCCACCGATCTATATATGGTACTCCATGTATGTGGGGGTCTCCTAGTATGTACTTACTAGATACCTTGTGTACTAGGTATTAGGTAGAGAAGAGATATATTTGTACCCAGCTTAGTAACTGCCTATAGTTTATGTACAGTAGGTAGGTACTTGCATACATACCCCTTAAGCAAGTACCTACATATGTACCCATCTCGAGTTTTTTGGGCTAGGTAGGTACGGTAGCAGGTAACCAGGATGATAAGATGGCGGGGAAGTCACTTAGATACCGGGTAGGTAGTGTGCTATTAAGTGTACGGGAGGCGTTGCTACAAAACAGATATCCTTATCGATAAGCCTAACGTGGGAAAAAAGTTGCTGGGTCAAGACCTGCAATCAGCATGGGTACCTAGGTATTTTCGTCGACGTTCTTCCTCCTCTGCAGGGCGACAGCAAGTCGCACTCGAATGTCACGCCGCAACTTCAGATGTCGATAAACTCTCAAGGATAAATCACAATGGCGACGGCGTTGGCTGCGCAATTGGCGCAAATCGCCGCAAACTCGAAAACCTCCCTCGGCGTCAAAGCCCAGAAGGCCGCGCACTCCAAGTCGTTGATCTTCGAACCTCGAGTAGCCACTTCGCAGAGCTTCCAGACTCTCTATGCCATCTGTCGTGAGGGCTTCGACGAGCTATGCCAGCTAGACTCTCGGTTTGTCCCTTTCGGGACCACCATATTTAGTGAGCAGAGCCAGGATGAGAATCGCATTCACATGACTGCTGCCGAGAACGCCGAGCTTGATAAAAAAGTTGACTCTTTTCTTCACCTCGCTGGAGCGCGTCTGCGACTCATGCCAACCATAAAAGCGATCGAGTGGCTTGTCAGGAGATTCAGGTGAGTTTAGAAAGACAGAAGTCTACTTCAAGCAGCTTGCTAAATCCCTGCTAGGATCCATGAATACAATACAACGACCTTGCTATCGACTTTTTTGCCATACCATACCATCCCAGCTTTTGTCACCTTACTTTCTATACTACCCAGCGATCTTCCGCCAGTCTATAAATTCTTGGATCCTTACAAGAAGTCGTTGGTGTCGCCCCCACGAGCAGTATTAGTCCACCGAGCCATACATCAGCTTGACTTCCTCACCACGCTATCCACGTATACTCTCGATACATGTCGCGCTCAGCAGCACTATCCCGCATTAATTTCGTTCTGGGGTGGTATAATGACTGAAGCTGTGAACGGGATGTTGGACAAAATGCGATCTGGCCGTGGCGCCATACAAAAAAGCAATGACGAAGACTTATTTCGCTTAATAGGGCCTATCATTAGGGATGCTCTAGTTATGTCCAATGTACCCGGCTTGCAAATAGCCTGCTACATGGTACTTACCGTGTATGTCGCAAAGGGTAACTTAGATGATGGCACCATCAGTGCACTCATGGAGCAGCTTGTTGCTGGATGGACCACGGAGAGCCTGCGTCCTGGATTGGTCTGTCTCTCGGTTCTTGCCCAACGCCGATCCGCAAAACAAATGTCCGCGAAAGTCACAAAGGCCTTATTGAAAGTTCAGAATCTACCTGAGCTACTGGCTGATATTGGTAAAGAGCATGACCTAGAGAAGTTAGCAAATGGTCTGTGTCTTGCACTAATAGATCGGATCTATAAGAAAGGCAACTCAAGAGGTCTCCCACTCATTGAGCTACTTCTTCTTGCCTCCGTCCTGAATCGCCAACAGTCCGGGGTTATCTTCAAATATCTATTATTAGCCGCTTATAGAGTCAGCGATCAAGTTGACGAACAAGGCGAAATTCGAAGGGATCTAGCGGCCACGATCGTCCGGCTTTCTCAATTGGAGTCGGACGTTCGTGATGTCTTCCGCCAAGCTATCAATGACACACAGGTTGACCTAGATGAATTAGAGATGAGGTTAGGCATACAAATTCGGCCACGACTACCCGCTCAGTCGACAGTTGATGTTGAGATGGAGGAGAATACTAATGTTCAGTCTCAAGCGGAGAGCTTCGAGGCTGCAGTTGAACGAGTTGGAAATTTTCAAACGCAAGGACTAGGGTCATGCCTAAGATCTAGATCTCTGGAAATCTTTGGTGATCTCTGCACCGTTTACTTGTCTGGGCTGGCGGAATCAAGCAATATCGCTATCTTTGACAGGATTACACCCCTCCACCGCGAACAGGCTAGCAGGGAATCTTTTTACTTCTCCTTTTTCATGAGAATCTGGTGTGGACCGTATCCGACTTTAGCCAGAGTTGGCGCTCTTGATATGGCAAAGAATCGTTTGAAGCAGGATGATTGCACTGGTGTCGACTATCAGGCTTTCTTCCCATATGGCATAGCAGCTTTGAATGACCCTTCTAAAAAGGTCCGACGAGCCGCTGCAGACCTCATTGCAGTCCTAGGCAACTTCTACGCTGATACAACTGCTTCAGCGCACAAATGGGGACTGGAAACTTTGTACGATAAAACCGATGCTCTTGAGTGGATGAACCTCGATACTTGCCGAAGTTTTGTTCGCACGGTCCTTCTTCCTTCGTTAGAAGAATGCGTGTTAAACGCAGACTATGTTATTGCGATCATGAATAGTGCACTTAGTAGTGGTTCAAGCAGTACCGCCCACGGGCCTGAGAACGACAAGAATAGTCGCCTATCACACGGTATGCGGCGCTCTATTTTGGCTTTTCTAGCGTCACATGTCGTTCATTCGCCTCTCTTGATTCTAAAGCTTCGTCTCGGGGCATGTCTAAGTCAGGTAAAGAGCATCTCAGGAACATCTCGCACTCAGCTCCTGCTTCCAATGCTAAAACAGTGGACTTTCTTGTCAGCTGATACGGCTCGCCGGCTCTGCTCGCTTGAGAAAATCCAGGAGTCGGCAATAGACCGGAGCAGTCTAGAAGTACTTCTACCAAATGAGAAAGAGGGAATCGAGTTCATCCTACATGCG
Source organism: Xylaria sp. FL1777 (assembly GCA_022578965.1). Lineage (NCBI taxonomy): Eukaryota > Fungi > Ascomycota > Sordariomycetes > Xylariales > Xylariaceae > Xylaria > Xylaria sp. FL1777. The sequence goes on along the minus strand of MU400562.1, from coordinate 249,120 downwards.
GTCCAAACCGAGGAGCTTCTTCTAAGGCAGAGCTTCCTCCATGCTGCTTTCCTTCGCATCCGGGATTTATGGTCAAGTATGAAAACGGAGACAAAGCATACTGTGGCCCAAAAAATGCTTGAGTTGACACAGAAAGACTGGTCAGATGACCGCAGTCTAGCCTCTGCAGAAGCTACCGATCTTTTACGGAACGTCGAACTTACAACTGACATCTTATTGTACTTCCTGGAAACGTTGGAGCCAACCGCTAAGATGGCAGATGAACCCCCTCCAGGTAAACGAAGGAGGACTAGTTCCTCAGATAATCACCGAGGGCTAGGCACACAGGCGACGCCAGAAATAAGTGCAACGCTAAAGCAAGTTACCTTCGTGTTACAACTAGTAGAGGGATCTAATCCTGAAAAACATCCCCAACTACTTAATGCACTCTTTAATACCCTATCAGAGCTTCAACATTTCCGCGTATTGGTGGGTTCGGAGCTTGGGTATCTTCAAAGCCTCGTGCTTCGAAGCTTACTAGCCATGGTCCCAGCATACAAAGATAACACAGAGCTCACTATTGACAGTACCGGCGGGCATGGCGATCTACTTGTCAATTGCATCCAGAAGTCTTCGAGTCCTGCCGTCCAAAGTACTGCACTGCTCCTCGTTGCAAGTCTTGCCAAAGTTGCTCCTGATCTAGTTCTCAATAGCGTGATGCCGATTTTCACGCAAATGGGCACTTCCGTTCTTCGACAGAGTGACGATTATTCTGCTCATGTTATCAATCAGACAGTCAAGGAAGTTGTGCCTCCATTGATCCAGTCCCTACGCAAGGGCAAAGTCAACCCCCTAGCCGGCTCATCAGAGCTACTTCTCAGCTTTGTAACTGCTTATGAACATATACCTTCTCACCGAAGACTCGGCCTGTTCGTTTCCCTCGTAGAAACACTTGACGCTAGGGAGTTCCTGTTCGCACTTCTCGGCATGCTTACCAACATGTATAGCCCTACTGACCAGATTATGTCGTTTGCCACCGAGGTTTTTAATTACTTTACTGTTGAGATCCAGCTACAGTCTCTTATCAAACTTCTTAACTTGATTGCAGATATCTTCAAACCGCGGCCCAATATCTCTGCTATACTTCTCGGCACAAATGACCAAAGTGAACGCGATCCTGAGAGAATTGGTCTAAACGAGCTGACCTTGCTCCCGCATTTGCTCTCGAGCAGAAAATTGACAACACAGATCAGCAAGTTAGCTGAGCGAGACGACATGGAGGCGTCTAAAATCCGCGAGCTGTACTCTACACTACTTGAGGACTTGTTGCTCTTAGCGGATTCACTAAAGCAGCGCAAGTCTTTATATAATTGCTGCGGCGATGCGCTTTCTAAACTTTTAAATCTCCTCTCAATCGGAGAGTTTATCAAGGCAGTGGAGACCCTCCTAGACCGACCAGATGCAATCCTACGTCGAAAGGTACTGAAGGCTGTTGAAATAAGAATCGACCAAGAGAGCCAGGTGGATGGCAATTCAAGAACAGCGTTACTTGCCTTCCTGCCGCAGCTTACAGAAATTATCAGAGTGTCAGATGACGTTGCATATAAGCACATCGCTGTTGGTTGCGTGGACAAGATTGCGGAGAAATACGGGAAGAAGGATCCTGAAGCTGTGGCGGCTGCTGCCTCCACTATTGCTGGGGATAAATGCCTCGGCCAAGATGACATGCAACTTCGTGTCATGGCCCTGTTGTGCTTGGCTTCCTTGGTGGATGTCCTTCAAGACGGCATCGTGCCTGTGCTCCCATCTGCGATACCAAGAGCCCTCTCCTACATAGCCGAGAGCTTTGCCAACGGCACTCGACTCCAAGAGCTACACAACGCTGCTTACGCCTTTATTACAGCGCTCGCGCAATATCTACCGTATATGTTGTCAGGTTCCTACTTAGGCCGAATATTAGCTGTCTCTCGCGCCTCGGCCAAGTCGAGGATGGGAAGAGAATCCAACGATGCTCGTCTCCAATGTCTTCAATTCATTGCCAAACAAGTTGAAGCTAAGACGATGTTCACAGCTCTGGAAAAGAGTTTGAGCACATACGCCGATGCAGGTCAAACGGTAAGAACACCGCAAAGCAATCAAAAGAACTATCAACTAATAAGTTTATCGGCACAGGCTATACGTGAATATCTTAATGTCTTAGGAATCGCGATCGACAAGCATTCGAAAACTGACATCTCGAAGAATGTTACCATCTTGTGGTCTATCTTCCTCAACGCCCTTGACCTTCGTAGGCTGCTTCACTCGCAGAATGACGTTGACAGTGAATTTGTAAGACACATTGGGCAGGTCGAGGAAATCGTCAACAACGTTGCACTCAGGCTGGTCTATAAGCTGAATGATGCTGCCTTCCGGCCCGTATTCTCTCAACTGATGGAATGGTCCACAGCAGTGCCAAAGAAGGAGACTGTTGGAAGAAATCTCCGACTTCTCAGCGTATACGGCTTCCTATTAACCTTCTTCAGCAACCTCAAATCCATAGTAACGAGCTACGCAACGTACGTTGTTGAAAATGCTGCTGGCGTAGTCAAAACAGCAGACCTTACAAATGTAGACGAACGCGAGCTTTGGCGAAAAGCCTTGCAGGTTTTAACGCAATGCTTCGAACACGACCAAGACGAATTCTGGCAAGCACCAGCCCACTTCAACGCTATTGCACCCGTCCTTATATCACAATTAAGCCATGCACCCTCAATCGACTTGGCGAAAGATCTGATCCCCGCTATTGTCGAATTAGCAGCGACGGCGGACTCTCAAGAACACCAGAAAGAACTGAACAGCTCTCTGCTGAAAAACTTACGTTCTGGGCACGCGCCCGTGCGCCTCGCTGTGGTAAAGTGCCAACAAGCGCTTACAGACAAGTTGGGAGAAGAATGGCTGTCTATGTTGCCGGAGATGTTACCATACATTAGCGAATTGCAGGAAGATGACGATGAGGATGTAGAAAGGGAAACAAACCGTTGGATCGTGGGAATCGAAACCGTTCTAGGGGAAAGCCTTGACGCAATGCTTCAGTAAATAACCATATATATCACACAATTAATGAAATCCAATCAAGATGGAGTTCTCTAAATACCCAGATAAATGATTATTCAAACTCACACCTACCTATAAATGTCTATCACTCGCTTTACTTCCTGATTAGATATTAGAGAATCACGATCACTTATGTTAACCCCAGCCGTACTCTTTACCTTATGAGTCCCACTCGCTTTTCATATTCTTATCCTCCGGCAGTTAAAATTATCCTCAATACGAACTTCATGACCCCTTCAATATCACGAACCTCTGTCATATTCGCCTCTCTGTGTCCGCTTACTATATCTGGAAACTTTGCAAGTAGTCTAGACAACCCATCGTATTAAATTACTGAGAAGGAAACCCCCTTTTCGTCTTCTCTCGCGAGAGAACATGCAACTCGTCGTCCGCAACGCCCAGGTTGATTGCCGTCGACTCAATGACATCCATCTTGCGCTTTCCTTTCGGGTTGTCGATGTTTCTACATCCGGCAGTTATGTAAATACCTGAAACCCTAGGCGTAGACGGTCTTGGAAAATTTTAGAGCAGTTGATATTTTCTCCAAGTCACAATGAAGGGGGGACATGTCGCATTTTGTGCCTATATGTAGAATTCCAAAGGGTCTCATGCTGTATCCTTTGGAACCCCTAACACGATTCCAGAGTCCATCGGGACTGTGGTAAAAAGGGGCGCTTTTCCCTTGGCGTCTCAAGGAATGCTAGATAGGTATACTTTACACCAGCCATGCACTTCACGTTCAGGGGTTCTCATGCACATGTGCAGTCGGTCGGTCATTGGAACCACAATCGTATGATTAAGTTTATATAAAGCCATGACCGAGTAACAAGGTAGGTTATGATTACCCTATGATTATTCTGTTTCCTAAGTTTTAACTATTGTACCTTAATACATATTGTTCATCTCCTCTCTCCAATCAACCTTGGAACACACGAATTGTTAGAAAGTCAAGTCTAGACCAGCTAATGATTACCGGTGTTGTGGTGCTTACCCAGTCGCATAAAGAGCATTGTAATAATCGTATTGCGCTCGGATATATTTTACAGAAGATATATATGCATTCTCTCACCCTCAATTTCATGCAAGGCGTAGTAGGGAAAGGAACATTACATAAGTTGGATAATTGTGTTTACTAAAATGAAGAACTAAATAAAAATATCAACTAAGAGAGTTTACCTAAGCTACCTAGGTACTAGATAATGTACCTAGGTAGGTAAAGATCTGGTGAGGGCGCGAGTCTTTTTCGCGCAGGGCTAGACATGCATATTGGAGCGCGACTTTTGGGGACCTTTTGGCGGGGTTACGGAGCTCCAAAAAGCCTGGTAGCTCGTCAGAAGCCGGACCCCGCCATTTTTTGTTGCGAACCATCGAACGTCATCTCGATTCCGAGCAAATACTTACTCCCTCACCTTCTTACCTGCTTCTTCTTCCGTCCTTGGAGCTCTCGCTACCTGGGTAGGCTAGTTTGAACAACGTATATTCTTTTCCTAGATCCCACTTTCTCTTGACAGGTCTAGTGATCCCCCCCAAAAAGAAGTCCTAGGACAACCTGTAAACTCCACCCCCACACTCTCAGCAGTATCGACTGATCGAGCTATCATTCAAAATGGCGCGCAAGTTCTTCGTCGGCGGCAACTTCAAGATGTGAGGCAATGTCTTCTTTGCTTGCCTAATCAGAGAAAATCTCTCTACTACAACCAGAAATCACAATGACTACTAGCTAATCCAATTGGAATGTGCAAGGAACGGGTCCATCTCGTCCATCACCGAGATTGTCGACAACCTCAACAAGGCCCAACTCGACCCTAATGTTGGTAAGACGTGCCTCAGAGTTATAGTCAGAATTATAGCCTGTGCCGGACGTGTGACCACTGACGCCATGTTGAACAATGCTAGAGACCGTCATTGCCCCTCCTGCCCTCTACCTCCTACTCGTTCGCGAGAGAGCGAAGAAGGAGATTGGCGTCGCCGCTCAGAATGTCTTCGACAAGCCCAACGGCGCCTTCACCGGCGAGATCTCCGTCCAGCACCTGAAGGACAGCGGCATCGACTGGACTATCCTGGGCCACTCGGAACGGCGAACTCTCCTCGGCGAGAGCGACGAGATCGTGGCCGCCAAGACCAAGTATGCCACCGAGAATGGCATTAGCGTCATATGGTGCTGTGGCGAGAGTCTCGAGCAGCGCGAGGCCGGCCAAACTCTCGACGTAATCGCTAAGCAGCTTGCCGCCCTCAAGGCCAAGATCTCCGACTGGAGCAAGATTGTCATCGCCTACGAGCCCATCTGGGCTATCGGTACCGGCAAGGTCGCCACTACCCAGCAGGCCCAGGAGGTCCACGCCTCTATCCGCGAATGGTTGGCCAAGAATGTCAGCCAGTCCGTCGCTGATGAGACCCGGATCTTGTATGGTGGCAGTGTTAGCGAGAAGAACTCCAAGGAGCTCAGCAAAGAGAAAGACATCGACGGCTTCTTGGTTGGCGGTGCCAGTTTGAAGCCTGCTTGTGAGTCTATCCAGTTCTATAACTTCATCCAACTTTGCCATGCTAATCAGTTCAAATTAGTTGTCGACATCATCAACAGCAAGTTGTAAAGAGATAGAGAGAAAGATGAAAGACTCTTCTCAAGGCTATATGGCGGGATAAGGCGTGCCTGTTGCTGTATCAAGTCTGAACTCCATGTAGCAATTAAAAGCCATGCACACGGTCCTCTCTCCCTTCTACCTGAAAATCAGAACATGACGAGATTGCACTAGACAGGTATAGGAATAAAAGTTAAAGAAATCACCCAGAAATCACCCATAATTTCTTCGTAATGCTTTTGAGCTTGTGATAATAGTGATATACGTGCGCGGAATCCTTTATTACACAGTTCAAGGTCTTGCCGGGCTGTGATATCCAACGCGTAGTCATACACACAATAACATTCCCCCTCCTTCACAACAATGTTCTCTATACCTGCATACCATGGCCATGGTAGGGACTCCAGACACCACGCACACTTTCGTTTATACTTGTGATTGGCTTGTTGACTCTCTTGACCTTTTCTCCGTTAGCGTCGCGGAGCAATTCGGCCTTCTTTAAAACCTGTAACGAATCCATATTTCTAACGCAGATTGACTTTTCCTTGCCATTGATATAATGGCCAATGAGGACGGGGTGTTTCCGCGGCCGGGGAGATACGGTGAATTCGATCTGGGGATTTAATGAGGCGAATTTGGATAGCTGGGACTTGATGAAAGCGCTGGCATATTGTTAGCGCTCTTGGTTCGAGATGGTTCGTCCTCGGTTCTTCCTTACTTCATTCCTCGCGAGCTTCCAGATTGATTGCAATAATGAATGTCCATCCTCTTGCATTGCAGGATGAAGGCACCGATGCCATTCTGGTCGCATCGTTAGTCGGCAGTACGGGACCTTGGTCGCATAGCAGGATATTTTGGGCAGATCATCACATACCTGGCCAAAAGAAACCCTTTCCAGTGCCCTTATCGTCATGGTTATGATCTGATATCCGGCAAATGGAAATACGACAGATGTTGTTGTCTTGTCGGGAAATTTTAGGGAAGCTTCAAGAGTCCACGAACAATCGGCGCTAGTGTTAAGGCAGGTACTTACCTACCTAATTGCATTATGTACTTATCCGAAGGAGCAACTGAGCTAATGCAGTTATGGAGCATAACAATTGGCTAAAAGCAAACTGCCTACTACGTGAAGGTACTGGTAACAAGAATTTCTTGGTCGGTCTCCAAAAACGCGACACCTATTCCGTCCCTTTCATCCAAGTCCCCGTCTCCTTTGACCAACTCGAGTCCTAGCGCGTTGCATGATATGCGAGTTGTCACATCAGATAGTAGTATATTTTATCTCGACATCTCCACGGCCGGCGACATCGAGTTGCCCAGATAGAGGATGACGGACAAGCTCCCACCCAACCTGCTGGCGCTGTTCGCGCCGCGACCTCCATTGCGATGGCTGCCTGCGCCCGACCACGCGCCCGAGGAGCGGAGGACCAACAAGATCAACGGCCTCGCCGAATACCTCCCGCACCTCGCCGCGTACAAGGACCAGGACGGCCATGTGCCCACCGAGAGCTGGCTGCAGGCCCGCGATCGCAAGAAGCTGGAGAAGCAGCAGCAGCAGGAGAACCTGTTGGCGGAGGGCCCCAAGAACTGTGAGTTCTCTTCTCCTGTCATCGTTACCTGATGCTTCACAGCACCATACTCGCCTCGTCCATGCTGACTCTGCTTGTTTGTGACAGATAACCCCGCCGATGATGCCAACGTTCGCGGCGACCCGTTCAAGACGTTGATCGTCGCGCGACTAAGCTACGATGCGAATGAGAGTGACCTCGAGAAGGAGTTTGGTCGCTTTGGGCCTATTGAACGCGTAAGCCTCGCCATTCCACCTCGTGCTTGTTCTAGAACGCAATTACTGACGTAGCTCCAGATCCGCATCATCACGGATACCCATGCGCACGAGCGGCCCAACAAGAAGAAGAAGCCCCACCGAGGATATGCTTTCGTTGTATTTGATCGTGAGAAAGACATGAGAGGTAATGATGCCATTAAATTCCTTCCAGACCGCCTTCACCGATCCACAGGATCTTCATATACATGTCTCTCACTCGAGATCCGGCCCTCAAGCTTGCCTATCTCTCCCTCCCCGTTTCCCTCTTGCGTAGACATGAAGGTATGAATCTTTTTTTGGGCTTGACTGACAAACGCGCGTTGCTGCGCACGTGTGACTAGCTGCTTTAGATGGTTGTGATGGTATTCGTATCAAAGACCGCCGAATCAAGGTAGATGTTGAAAGAGGCCGAACAGTCAAGGGATGGAAGCCAAGACGGCTGGGCGGCGGCCTGGGTGGCCGAGGCTATACCAAGGCGGCACCGCCTCGACCCACCGGCCCTGGTAGCTTTGGTGGAGGTTTTGGCGGGCGCGATGGCTTCCGGGGCGGATTCCAAGGGGGTCGCGGCCGTGGAGGAGGGGGAGGAGGATTCCGCGGTCAAGATCGAGGATTTCGAGGCGGCGGCGGCGGTGGCTTTGGTGGTGGTGGTGGTGGCGGCCGTGATCGTGGCTTTGGCCAACAAAACGGCTATGCTCCCCCTAACGCCCCAGCTGGACCGGGCTCTGATAGTCGGTTTGGGGGTGATCGTGATCGTGATCGTGACCGCAGTGACCGCAGTGACCGACTCGTCGGTGGTGGGTATCCCGTACGCGCTGGTTCCCGCTCATATGATGACAGATCTGGTGGGCCCCCGTCGCGATACGACCGAGATAGACGAACAGGCGCTAACTTCGAGCCTGTCCGTGACCGGCGCGAATACCGCGACAACGACCGCTCCAGAGATGACGACAACCGGAAGCGTGGGTACGAAGGCGGCTACGAGGATCCCCGAAAGCTCCGCCGTTACTAAGTCACCTCTTATCGAGACATCACATCGTTGTCTTGGTGGGTATGTGCAAATCTTCCCGTTTTCCGCAATTGCTATTCCGACTTTTCATTCTTCTCCCTGCCTTTTGTCACCAAGGGTAAGCAAGGGTAAGACGAAGAAAGAAGAATGAGAAAAAGCAGCAAGTGGTCCGTCCGACGACAACTCAACAACAGCAAGCCTATTTGTATCAGTATAATACCCAAAACCCTCAAGGTAAAGACGATGGGACTTGCTCCGTATAAGCAGCCTGATCTGAATCGACTACCTAGGATCCCGGGACAATAACAGCAGGGCCATGACCATCCGGCCGTAATCCCAGCAAGCTAGAGAGCTTGTTATCCCTCCCAGCGCAGGAAAGGTAATGACAGTTCTCATGTACTATATAAAAAAGGATTTCCCCGCCTTACTCACACAGTTAAGCACACTGAATCCAAACGCTCATATGCATTCAATACTTCACTATGAATTGTTCGCAGTTGCGACATCCAATTATCATTCGTTCGGCTTGGACTTCGGCCTCTTGTGATGTCGAAAGATCTGCTCCGACTATACGCCATTATACCCTTTGATTCTAGATGCAATTTGACCATAGTGTAGCCCCTAATGAAAGGCTTTCGTAGTTGATATCTTGAGTGCTAATCCCCAGACGAGATACGACGTATTAGTATCACCACCGTTTATTATTACAAGGTGAGTCAATCCCAACTTGGAAACCTCGAAGCATATGAATGAAGGGTTTCACTACTCAGGAGACAGTGCCCATGATCCATGATTACGAGGTAGACAAGTAGAAATGTATTGTTCATTGCAAGATCATGACTGTCCGTATCGTCTCAATATATACTCTTTTTCACTTTTCTCTTAACCGCCTACCACGAACGCCCGCAACCAGTGGTATCGCCATGGAGATGATGCATACAAAACACGACCCAACCCGAAAAGAAGCCGACCCGAACACGAGATTTGGAAAAAAAAAAGAAAACCACAAAAAATAAAGCAGTGAAAACGGGTAGATGTGTGGTGGAGTTGTGGGGTTGGTTCCTCGTCTACTCGTCCTCAAGACCCTCCATGTCGCCGGCGGCGGGATTGGCATCGACCTGAGTGACCTCGGTAGTAGCCGCGCTCCAGTAAGCGAGGACGCGCACGCGGAACTCGGCCATGCAGACGCTGAAGAGCTTCAGCAGCCTCGTCTGGCGGGAGTCGAGGACGTCGCCGGGACGACAGACGACGTAGCCGCGCTTGACATCCTCATCGGCATCGGCATCGGCATTATCGGGGGCGTCCTCGAGCACGACGCGGCCCTTGACCATGCGCGTGGGCACGCCGAGGCGGCGCAGCTCGGGCTCGACGGTGTGGCCCATGGGCACGTCGTGCTCGGCGGGCACCTCGCCGGCCGTGGACATGACCACGCCCCGCGGGATCACGAACTCGCGCGTGGCCACGGCGCCGGCCCGCGCGAAGTCCACCTGGCTCAGGTCGGCGAAGTAGGCCAGCAGCGACGCCGGCTCGCGGTTCGTGAACAGCAGGCCCACGGCGCCCTTGAGGTAGGGCGTCAGCTGGTGCAGGTTGTCGGCCTGGCTGTCTTCGGGCGTGTGGCCGAGGGCGCGGGCCATGAGCTTCGTCTTGCCGAAGAAGAGGCTGTTTTTGTGTAGGTGTAAGTGTAAGTGTAAGTGTAGGTATACAGAGAGAGAGAGAAGAAGAAGAACACCACCAACCGGCTATCGGATAATTCCTGGCGCACGTCCTTGAGGTAGGTGTTGCGCATGTTGTCGATGGTCAGCACGAAGCAGTGCTGGTACTGCGGGATGCACTCGCGCACGTTCTCGAACAGCCGCTCCTTGTGCTCGCGCGTCTTCTTCGTCACCGACGAGGCGTGCATCACCCTGGCTCGTTTCGACTTGGGCATCTTGTCGTCGGGTTATTATTATCTCTCTTTCTTCCTTCTTTTCCTTTCCTTTCCTTTCCTTTCCTTGCTTTCTTTTCCGTCTTTCTACGTCTCTCGGTCTTTGGGCTCGCTTCGATCTTGAGGTTGGTGGGATGCACAATCGTGCTATGTTCGGCTGGTTGGGTGTATATCTTGTTTTTTCCTTTTCGAATAGACAATGGGTCCTCTACTTCCCAAATTCTCAAGGTGGGCAAGTGATATGTAGAAGAAAGTCTAAGTGAAGATACCTAAGAGAGAGAGCCCGTCTGTCTTATCGACAACTTCGATACCGTTATTTTTTTGGTCCCCAATTCGAAAAATTCCAATCGATTAGCAGGCAGTTTTAGCGCACTGCTTCTCTGCCCCGCGAAAGGGTACCTGGACTGTATATAGTGGGGCGTATTCATCCAATCAGGACTGAAAGAGAGCAGATCGCTTGACTACTTAGTATCTTGCTATCTTATCGATAGGCGGAAATACCGGGCCCTCTCTAAGAAAGCTCCTGTCAGCTGCTACGAGTACTTAACTTAGATAGCGTATCCGTCACACGAGATCCAGTTCCCTCTAACACCACATTGATTTCTTTGATAGCGTCCCATCAGCCAGCTATTTTTATAAGAACTGATCATAAACACATAATGGATGGGTATGGATTATGCTTCCCCTTCGCGAATTGAAAGAGAGAACTTGCGAACACTAATTCGATCCAACGCTGTATATAGACTTACGCAAGCCGAGACGCGCGAGCTGGAGCAGCGCATGCAGAAGCGCCAGGTCAAGGAATTCCTCGGCGTACGTCTTCCGCGATACTACTACCTACTACCTACTATCTACTCCTATGCTACTATGCGCACTCCCTCGATTTCTCTTTATTGCTTCTCAGCTAGCTAGCTGTTCGGGCTGGTTTCGTTCGTTCGTTCGCTCGCTCCAGTGACGACAACGTCATCGCTCAATCATTGCGCAAGATAGATAGCCCGGAAAAGAAAAAGACAAGAGGGAAGGAAAAAGAAAAAGAAAAAGGCTACATACACTCTTTAGACCGGACTGATTGCTAATTCTTCTTCCTTCGGAATCCCACAGCTCTTCAGCAACCTCGTCGACCACTGTTTCATGTCCTGCATCGACGACTTCACCTCCAAGTCTCTTTCGACCCGCGAGTCGGGCTGCGTCACGCGCTGCGTCCAGAAACAGATGGCCCTCTCGCAGCGCCTCAGCGAGCGCTTCCAAGAGCACAATGCCCAGATGACACAGCAGCAGCAACAGGGCCAGCTGCGGTAAACCCCGACGAAAAGAAAAGGAAAAGGGGGGGGGGAAATCACCCAGGGCCCCGTTTTCTTTACCATCTAGCCCCCCGATCGAGCGAACTGTCCATCTATCCACCCCATCTAATGGGACCGTCCTACCTACGGCTGCTGTATTCTAGGCAGTGCTGTAGGGTTTCCTTCATCTCTCGATTAGGGAGAATCAGTCACACTCTGATACGGAGATATCTTCACGTACGCAACCATTAGTACCAGAAGTAACGTGTATAAGCTTTAAGCAAGGGGCGGAATGGGATTTGAATACGGTATCTAGTACGGATCCTATGAGTTTTCATGCATATATATAACTCTCTAGGATCCAGATATTTGAATCTGTAATGAAACAAAAAACAACAACACGAGGACGGTTTTGCCATGCTGGCTTGCTTGCTTGGGAGGCGCTGGGTTTGGCCTAACGTTTTTATCTTTGTATCATTAGACCGGTTGGGTTTCCTTCTTGATTGAGGGATGCCTATGTAATAGCTAGACTTGGTTGGGGTTCGGTTCCTTGACGAAAAATCTCACCCATTCATATTTCAAGAGTCCAGGGCCTATAGAATACGGTGATGATTGATACGTGTTATCAGCTTTGTGTAGAACTCCTGTCGTTTGACATGGAGATGAGGGAAGTAACCCCTGCTTACTGCCTAGTCCAAGTAAGTCATCACAAGATAGAAACTCTGTACCTAGTCAAGGATGTAATGTGTTCTGTACAGGCAGGCTAGATAGACCAATTAAAAATTCCAAGTCAGATAGATAGATGGATGCCTTTCCTAAACGTTGGCAAGACGCCGTCAGCAGCCTCTTATAATACCCCTAGCATGGCAGTGCCTAGATAGTAGTCTGGATGTGATTTATAGTCTCAGCAATTTCTGAGTTGCGAATTTCTTCTCGCACGAGATGAATAATGCCGGCCGACGACTCCTATTCGACCAAGCGCCACACACACACACACACATATATTTATAGTCTAGCCACAAGTTCATCGCTAGGAACCCCAAACAATAAGAAGAGTGAGTATAGTCAGTTTTCCTAGCATAAAATAAAGTAAAGGGTCTATACAAATTGGTATCGTATCTATCCGTTCCTAATCATACATAGATAACTTATATACATCAAAATTCAGGACGCTCGGATATGATGATGAGGATGCATGACTATATAAACGCGTGGGTCTCAATGGACGTTTGGCCTTCGGAAGACATGCTACATGTGCATTTCGTTCTCCCATGGACAATCGTAACATCCATCTATCCCGTCATACAGAAATGAAGTTGGCGCCTCCTACGCGCTCCCATTAATCGTAAGCCATCTATCTGCTTTAATCCATTCATTCTCATCTATGCACAGTGCACACACGTAATTCATGCTAGCGAGCCTAGCTCATCTACCTCGATTGGGGAGCATCCGAGACGGATGCCAGATCCGGGGTCCAGGGCGGCGAGGGCTCGCGGAGATGCGGCAGGGCCACCGCGGGCTGCTTCTCGTCGCCCAGCTGTGTCGAAGGTAGGTACAGCGGCGCGACGGACGACGACGACCGCTGCCGCAAGTGGAACTCGCCCGAGAACCGGTTCCGCTGGATCTCGCTGGAGAAGCGGTTGTTGCTCCGGATGCCGCGGCGCGGGAAGGCCGTCTGGCGGTTCGGGCTCGAGTGCGGCCCGAGGCTCGGCGAGAGGTAGCCGCCGCGCTCGCTGCTACCCGTGTCGGACTCGGCCGTCGACTCTTCGACCTTCTCGAAGTGCTCGGGTCCGATGTAGGGCTCTTGGTCGCTCGATTGCGAGCTGTTGTCGTTGCTATTGCCACTGTCGTTATTGCTGTTGCTGTGTCTCTGCCCGTACCGCGCGATCGACGGCGCGATCTGGAACGCGTTGCGGATCTGCCGGCCGTTCCATGGAGGAGATGCCGCGTTACCCTCGTGCCGATGGTAGTGGGCGGCTGCGAAGGCTAGGATCCCGTCCGACTTGACCTCGAGCGCCGTCTCGCCCGTGAGCTTGGCCCGCTCGAACTCGATGTCGATCAGACGATCGAGATTCGTCTGGAAGATGGCCAGTGTCTCGATGAGCCCGAGACGCGGGTACTGGAGACTGACCTGCACGCGGGACTTGACGGCGTCGTCCATGACGTCTGGCCGGTTTGTGGTGAGGAAAAGTATGCCCGAGTAGTACTCGAGTGTTCGCAGGAACACTATATAGGATTAAGTTAGTCCGTCTTTGTTATAGTTATAGGAAGCAAAATTAATGTGGCTTGCTTACCTGAGACGAGAGAACTCTTCTGGAGGTTATTGTCCTTTTTCTCCCTCTGGGCGAGTAAAGTCTCGGCTTCGTCCAGCAGCAGAATACAGTCCCATAAGTTAGCCAAACGGAAGATCTCCGACAATTTGCCCTCTACGTCCCACGGATCGGTGCCCAGATCGCTAGATGTGATCGGAAACAATGGCTTCTTGTACAAATAGGCTATGGCCTCGGCTGTAGCCGTCTTTCCAACACCGGGTGGTCCGTGGAGTAGGACGGCCAGCCCTCGTCCTTTGCCGTGGATGAGGTCTTGATCTAAGAACTCGCTGTTGAGCAACGTGGCTCGTCTCCGGACTTTCTTCTTCTCCAGATGGCCGAAGACAGCCGATTGTATCATCATCTTGTGCTTCTCGGGGAGCTGTAAACTCTCCAACGGGTTTAGAGTGTCTCGTACGGGTTTTAAATATCTTATGTCTGCATTGATGAAGCTTCGGCTACGCAACGCATAGACGAAGAGCCGGGAAGGGAGGAGAGCGAGGTCGTCTGGAGATAACGTTTGTGTCAGATGGCCTAATGCATCCGATGCTTCACTTTGGCCAATGAAGGGATCCGTCTCAATGAATTTCGCCCATTCCAATTCTCTCACCCCGTCATATTCAACAACCATCTCTTCCCGGCTGGAGAATTGCCTGAAGCGACTTCTGTCTGACCACTCCACTATCAGGAACTCGTCACAAGTTGTTGTCGGGTAGAAAGATTCAGCTTCGGGGAATTGCTGGAATGCCGGCTTCCACCATGGGTATACCTGGAAGGCCTCATTGAAATCGACAATAACATCGCTCTCGATATATTCTGGCCAAGTAGCTTCTTGCCCGGGTCTCGCTGCGATATCGCGACCAGCGGGGTCCTTGGTTAAAGTCCAGCCATGGTAAGAAAGTGCGGGATTTCCCGAGGACACAATATCTCGGAATCGTTGGCCTCTCTCCTGCAGCTCTCTAAGAAAGCACGGGTGGTCCTTGTGAAACCGCAAAGGATATATGGGGAGTTTCGTTATGTCCTTCTCGCCCTCGAAGAACTCAACCGAGACATCACCCCTGACGGGAGAAAATCGTTGCCCGTCAAAGTCGATATAGTAAAGTCGCAAATGCGTGGCTTCCTCTCCAGCATTGGTTCGACCCTGAAGCTGGCCACCAGGTGCATCAAGATTCTGAACAGACCATGCAGGTGTGTCTTCGGAGATGTAGCATACCCTCCAAAGCTTCGGTTCAGTGACGTTCACAACTGAGCTACGTTTGTCCCTGATGCTGCTCTCGGCCTGGAAGACGCCAGGTTCGATAACTAAATCACCCACTCGAAATAACGACGCTAAATCTCGATACCTGATTTTAGATGGGCGGGTATAATCTGCGTTGGAGAACATATCACGTTGAGTAATGAGCCGGGTCTTGACGAAATCCACGTAACATTTCATGTCGGCGTAAGCTCTTCGGCTTCTCATCAAACGCTGCAGCTCTTGGTTGCCAAGGAATTCGAACTCGTCGGTGGAAGTTCCCGAGCCATAAACCGTTGACGCACTGGCACTCCTATCACCAAAATTTGCCTCCAATAGACGCAGCTCTTTCTCCATTTCCTCATGAAAATGAAAAAAGAGATTGAAGGGAGCCAGAAACGTGTGAGATTTCTCGACCCACGGACCTTCGCCTGTCACCTTGCTGAGATACCCGAGAATAATAGCGGAGTTGACGCGAACACGCTCTATCGGTGTGCTCTCTACTCTCTTTCGGCCACGTGGTTGTCGTGATCTCCGTCGGGTAGTTTCGAAGGCTTTCCGCTCCTCCGGTTTCACTCGTCGTAGTTGGTCAACCTCGATCTGTTCAACCAGATCGTCCTGAGCGAGTAGAACGTCAATCGCAAATGTCTCGGTTTCATCTGGATAACGATTTTTGAACTGCTCCCAGTTACAGTCCCTCACCATGGGCTTAGTCTGCAGCATCGGGTCCTCTGAAGTCTCCAACACCTGTACCGGCTCATTAACAACCTCTTTGATCCCTTCCGGCTCTTCTTTACGTTGGCGAAACGCCAGCATGTTGCCCAGTTTTTGAAGTCGATTGTGGGGGTCCACAAGACTCAGATCCCCAAACCCTCCATTTTGCGAATCGCCTATGAATTTGAATGAGCAGGTCCATCTTTATATGCAGTCAGTTGTTGATGGGCTCACCTTCATGAAGCCTAGTGTCGAGATGTCGGATCTCTTGCGCTCCATAAAAGGCACTGTTACGCCTGGGTGTCGCACGCTCCTGGAATTTTGGTCTACCACTTGTGACGCGAACAGATTGGAATCTCTGTGGCTTAGGAGCGGGAACCGGGGGCCGATTTGAGAGCGAGACTGGCTCTAGTCCGTCCTCGAGCGTGTGAATCCAGGTTCCATCCATTTTGCCACAATCTTTAGAAGCGTACGATATAATCACCGATCCTTGGTGTCAGTGTATAATCTAACGCAAAGCCACGACACGTTAAAACTTCTCCAGTCCTACTTATTATTCGGATGTTGTTTCTGTTCTCCTCGAGAGGGTTTCGTTCTAGGAATAAGGTTGATCTCACTAGTTATGTGTGGTCTCCCGTGGTCCCTTTTCCTTATTAATTTGTTCAGTAAACAAAACAAGGCTAGGTCAGAAGGTCAAGTGGAGGTATTAACATGGACTGTCTGTCCCGACGACAGCTCAGGCGTGGAAATAAAGCATACATGTATGCTTACGTACGTACGAGTGTCCTCCATATATTTCTTCTATATGTAAGACTCCCCACCCTGGCTAGTGTAGAGCCATCAGACACGTCGTTCGGTTTAGAATTAAGGACTCCGTAGTAAGAGGATGGTGCTCGCTGGTTGGTGATCTGCCTACCTACTTGGGTAACATCGGAGGATGGGCTGACCAAGACAGCCCAGCCCGTCCTGGCGTGCATAAAGGCTTATGTCTAGGATATGTGCTGAGGAGGAGCCCGACCGCTGCTTGTGCGAAGATGCGTTCTCCATCGCTGTTCTCCATTGTAATGCCGGTAGAGTATGCGGTGCACCTGGACAGAAACTGGAGTCTGCCGCAGTAAGACACCTCGACGTAATTGGTAAGGGGGTCAGCTTCCTTTGCTGACTTGTCTACTTGGACTTCCACTACACAAACAGTAGTGTACGTGTAGCCGCGGCAAAGTAGTGGTGGAGAAACAACAGCAGAAGGTCAGCCCAGCGACCCCAGATCGGCACTATCGGCCCTGCCGGCTTATTGTTACACCCTGTGTACAGTACGCGGGGTACTTTCTCTTCGTATACTCCACGCACCACTCCCCGGTGTACCGACCTACTGTATAGTACTGTAAGTACTGTAGTGTACTGGTATGCATACTTACGTAAGGTAAGGCAGGTGAGATTCCCCTCAGGGGATCCGCGTCAATCAAATCATGGTGTGGCTGTGACTAGTGTAGTGTTCCTTCGGCACATGAAAAACACCACATACGCACTATACAGTAAAAGGATTTCTATATATAAACTAAATGGATTATTGTTTCGAAACTCCACGCCTTGGCCGCGTTTCGCATTGGCACAATTTTGGAGAGGAATAACCCGAGAAGAACAGACTACTCAGTACATGTATGTGGTAGTATACATGGAAAGCATGAGCCAAGTAACATGATCGGAGATTAATCTATCATTCCAAATATTGACATGTATACTGGTATACTAAACGTCCGTACGTAGAAGAAAGGAGACCGCACTGTCCGGGGTAGAAAAGCCAATACGGTAGGTAATGTGTAGAGGAGAAGAAGAGCATCCATCAGCCGCAGAGGAATTGGAGAATCATCCCTGTAGATTTCAGCAGCCAACGCCAACATTAATGCATCCAACGGGCATGACGTACGTAGTAGATATAGTACCTATCTGTTGCTTATAATGTAGAAGATCACCAAATTACCGGCTCCGGCTAGTATTGTATAAGATCTTGCTACAGTTACTAAATTGTTGAGCAGTAGTTTGCCAAGGTTTTAACGTTGAATTAAACATTTGGTTGATGTTTAAATAATTTAAACTATTAATTAAACTATCAATTAGCTGATAATTAACTGTTGTTCACATGTTTGAAGTACTTACTTTGGACGTTAGGAAAAAAGAATACCTATGAATTATACTAGGTACTTGAGCAGCAGTTGGTTTTAACGCTTATTGGACTGGACGGGGGTTGGTACCCGTAGGGACATGTATGGTATGGTAGTGGGTATATGTTGCACTGTCAACAGCTGAGTATTCGTCAAAGTCGTTTTCGGGAAGTCCACATGTGTACTCGCATCTGCATCTTCCATCCAACCTACATGTAGGGTGGTATCCATGACATCTCGACGACATGATACTTTGCTATGTAGTCTAATACTTTCTCTCCCCTAAATTGAATGATGAGCTTTAAGCTTCGTTTCTATTATATCTTCACAAGAACCTACTGTACTACTATAAGATCTCTCATTCGATATAGTTTCAAGGTTAACGAAGACGACGATCCGAGATAGGTCTGACTGATATGGGTCGGGGCCGGCTCGAAGGGCAAGGGATGGGCCTACATACAAATACTATCAATCCGACGCAGCTCCCAGCATATATCCCTTTAAATTTCCTTCGCACCAACTTGTCAATGCTCTTTCCCTGTCCCTTCAAACCAACAAACACTGCGGGGATAGGATCTTGATCGGTATTGTACGCAGTAGATGAATGTTATGCAAAGGATACTGTGCGATTCTTGAACATGGCGGTATCTGAGGTGTACTAGCTAGCCAAGCAATAGACTACCCTAGAGAGCAGTTCTAGAACGAGCGACCCCATATGTAAAGGGAACGGACACGAATGGCGTATCACAAATCACGGCATCTACACTATTTGGAACGTGGAACTGGAACATGCATTTGGACACGCATGTTGCCAGTTCTAGGGACCTTTCGAGACTTGGCACCTGAAAGGGTCCGCAGTGTTCCACCTGATTCCAGGGACTGAGGGACTGCATCACTGCTCAAGATCTTCACTGACGAGTGACAAAAGTGCTGCTTGATTTTCTCTAACACAAACCGATAATCTCAGAAGATCTCAATCGTGCTACAGTCACGACTAGATTCTCCACTTGGCTGTGTGTATATTAAACATGTATCTCGTACTTCTGACTAGAGTATATTGGGTAGACACCTTTTTTTTACCAAACCCGGGGGGAAACGCCTATACGCCGTGGCGTCAATGCTCTCTATATGGTTGAGGTAAAACCAACCACTATCTCCTTCTAGAGGCCCTATGAATCTGACCTATTGTAAATTTCTCCTCCGAATGCCATGGATCCTATTCCAGGCCGTCGCTGAGCACAATTCGGACAAATTCTAGTTGCTCTATAACCTTGGCTTCTAATAGGTTTTCCGAGCCTCGTTTCTTTTCCGCACAGGAAGCTGGTATCGACTTGCGCTTAGCTTCTCTTGGACCGAGGGCCACCAATCTCTCTCGCAGCACTTTGCGATGATCAATCCACCAATCCACGTTTTCCAGCAGCGCCGCGGAATCCCACTCTACAGCAGGAATGTCCCTCACATTATTAGTGCGTAAGGCGCCCAGCACTTGGATAATGAGTGCCAAAGAATGTATCTCGGAGACAGATAATGGAGTAATAAAGGCCATATCTCGACGACCCTGCCTTTGATTATCGCCTGGAGCTTCAAACCGATCGATGCTAGATTGCATCAAGTTTGGAAACTGATTAAGTACGTAGGCAACTTCTGGCGCGATCGTTGCACCCAAGGCAGACAGCATGTTCAGTAGAATGGGGACAATACCCTTAGCCCAGACGCTGTAACATCGCTGTAGACCAACGGAATCGGCCAGGGGTGACACATTGGGCCGGCGGAGATATGTGGCTAGGTTAGCCGAGGTGATCTGATCAAGCAGCCCATCACAAGCTAGTTGTTCGGCGACCAGAGGCAGGGCCGACAACTCCAGAAGGAAAAGTAGTGCGAGTTCCCCATAAATAGGGTCTCCTTGCTCGGCTAGCTTATCTGCCCATGAATATAGTGATACAGCAGCTTGGACTGTGTTATGGGCTGCCATGATGTTGAGAATTTGTGTCTGGCTCTGGTCAATTCCAGGGATACACAAGCATCCCTGTAAGATAGCGTTTATGATAACGACATCATTCGTAGAAACAGCAGCGTCTGAGTCGTGAATAAGGGTCACCACTGTACGGAACCCCTTGGATACAACCACGTCTAAGATTCCCAGCACGGTTTGGGACACAATGGCTGAAGATATACTGTTCCCCTGACTATCGCGCACAGAGGCGTTGAAGTCATTATGGCCATATGATCGAACCAATGCTCGTAATGTAACATATAGTAGTCTCAAAAGAGTCCGATATATCGAGATGTTTTGCGGCGTATACGGTTCCTGGTAGCTGCTGACTGTTGCCCACAAGGAATTCAATAATTGGGCGACATCACCTGTGGACGGGGAGCTGTCCACAACTCTTTGAACCAACAAGAGCGCTAAATTCACTCGAGATTCCGCAAGCCGCTCGAAAACCTGATCGTGACTTTGAAGCTCTTGGTTGGCCTCCAAACACTGTTGAGCAACCTGTATGGATTGTTTCTTCAGGGTGTCGTTGTCAGGCAAGCAAGTGCTCAGCTCAAGTAAGAGGAATTCCCAAGCGTGGTAAAGTGACTATTCAGGTGGATCAGCTTGATGTTCGAAGTGAAGCAGGGTGTATAGAACTTACCACTTGAGCATCGACTAGAGATAGGTTCGTGTTAGCCATTGCCATTTCGCTCCTAAACCCTGTGTTGCGTGGTCCAATCCAGCTCGGATCAAAGTTCAGCATCTTATCTGCAGAGCTGAGGGCATAATAAAACTCGGTACCGAGTGACTTAGGTTCAAGCAATGTTCGTTTGAAATTGTCGAGAGAGCAGCTTGGATACTGTTTACTAAAGTTCCTAGAAAAGTTAACGTGAAGGCCCCTGTTGTAGCCAGAGACTCCAACGCCGTCTCGTAGATAATAGTCAAGGTCATGAGTGAGCTCTTTGGCAAATGAGCCCGCCTGACCTATCTGACGTAGGTGGAATAGTTGCATGGCAAAAATCTCGGCAACGTATGCCGCAATTCGAGCCTCGTTACAAGCTTGTAAAACCTTCGTTTTCGAGGTAATAGACGATGGTTTCAGGTTACGGACGAAAGCTCTGAGTTCGGTGAGAAAACTCGTGTTTTTTTGTAAAGTAAATATAGTCCAAGGCCAATAGTTCTGAGCCGAAGTGATGAAGTCCAATATAGCTAAAGCCTCTGACTGGTCAAGCTTCGACAGAGAGGCAAGACTTGTCAAGGCCGAACCAAGAATCGAGCTTGAAGAAGTCTCTGAGGTTTTGCCGTTACTCGCTCTTGCATCCCTTGGGGTTTTACCCGTAAGTAGACAATTAGCCATCCACTGTTGCCTATTTCGTACAATGGTAGAAAAAAAATGCCAGATAGTGTTGGCTTGTTGTGCTTGGTTGAATGGTTTATCTAGAGTGCTGATAAGCTGAAGAAATGAGCGCGACGCCTGAGGACCAAGGTTTCCGAGCAAAGAGGGTGGCTCTCCAACTGTCTTGCCGGCACTGATCACCAAGGACTCTAGAAGCTCAATAGCAGGCCCTTTGAAAACTTCATCCCGCGCACAGAGCCGAGCGACATATGGGGTTATTTTGAAGAGTTGGTGTTCTAGCGTACTGGATGAGCGATCGGAGTAATTTGCTACCCTGACTAAGCTGGTTGCAAACCTTAGGACCGCTAACGTGTGGTCGCGAAATACCTGGGATCTCCGAGCGTATATAGTCGATTCTAGACCTTGTGTTGCTGCGACAAGAGTTCCCAGCAGAGGTAGGACGCGGAGGCTCCCAGTAGATTGACCGAGAAAACTGTCGATGATAAATTTCGCAGCCGGCTGCAGAACGGACATTAAAGCAGTCTTTGATAATATATCATCCATGCTGAAAGCGTAGTATATGACTTTGTCCATTATGGGTACAATATCACGCACAAGGGTCATTCGATCCTGATCTGTCGCAAATCTCCAGGTAGACGAGCTTTCCAGGAAATCTACAGCAGCTTCAGAGATCGCCAATGTAATCTGCGCGATTATTTTGTCCGACACTCCAAGCCAAACATTGTCAGCCGGACGTTGTCGAGGATTTATCTTAATGTCTGTCTTTCGTCGAATGGAGCTGGTCATTGCACTATCCACCAGGTCCGAAAACAGTCGTATAGTCGACACGAGTAGATCAAACTGAACATTAGACAGATCGAGGTTGCCGATAATGCGGGTAAGCCGCCCGCCCTGTGATTGACCCTGAAGCAGGGTACACTTTGCCATATATGACCAAACTCTGCCGGGGCAGATAGGTAAGATAGCATGTAAAAATTGCACACAAGCAGTCAGAGCCTCCAAGCGAGGATCGTCCTGTTCGTTGTCCAGAATAACGTCCATTGTATCGCAAACCACTGATACGACGTCTTTATTACGGGGCAGTGCTCGGCTGGCTTCTCCTACGACAGCTAGTCCCGCCTCTGAAGAGTTGACTGCTCTTCCGTCTGGTTCCGGGGTCCTCAGGACTTCGGTTCGGATCAACGTTGCTAGCAATGAGATAACCTCTGCAACATCGTCAAGTGTAAGCACACCAAGTGCTATATTATATCTATTAGCAGCAAGGTTTATTTCTAAACGTTTGCCTAGTAGGGCCAGAGCAGAATGCTCATATTCCACTCGTACTATCTTCCCTTCATCCACAATAAACCGCCCATACGTGCCGGCAGGTATAACGAAGAGCTCTTCGTCTGCCGTAATTCTTTTGCGGCTTGAACCAGGCGAGAAGAGAGGGAAATCATCTGTAAATTGGAAGGAGTTCGAGTTTTCTTCTTCATTTGCAAGATGATACTGTGTGAAGTCTTTGGGGAGTGTGAAGGTAAGTGTTGGTGTTTTCTCAAGTAGCTTTGTGATGCGATCGTGGCTGTTGTTGTCCGGTAAAGCGGGTGAACATCCAAGGATCCGGCACATAGTCAGGAACGGTGTGAATTCGTATGGGAAGCGATCTAGCGCGTGTTGAACGTAAGCTTCTAATATAACCTGATCATTTAGGGCGCATGAAAGAATGTCATCGTGTGACGCTTCACGAACAGCTGGTATGTCCCAGTATTTATGAGAACCGCTCAGGACAGACAGAAGTGCAGTCACTGGTTCTGCTTTGTAACCAACAAATGGATATGTGGCTTTGAGCAGATCCAGGAACGCGATCCTCATACGAGATCCCACTGGAGAGGGAAATACACCACGTTCCGTCGGGCCGAGATGCGATGATAACACCGCAATCACATCGAAAACATGTACCTCATCGGTCACAACTGCTGCGAGCAGCTGCACTCTTTGAAAGTCACGATCCAGGTTCTTGTTAATGAGAAAATCGTCGTATCGTCTTTTGTCAATAGTAGTGATGCTTCCAGCGGAATTCCTCCTACCAGAATTTGGAACCATTTGCGTATTCGAGTCATAATTCTCGACAGCCTTCTGGTTTTGAATAGTATCACGTCTTTCTGCTCGTTCTTGGTAAGAAGAAAACATGGCATGTACAATGGGAACCCATGCAAACAAAACCGGGGACATATAAACCGACCCTAATGCGATTGAACCTTCGAGAACATCATGTATTTGTTCAAGAACACTCGAGGTCGCCAAGTATTCGTTATCTGTGTCGAGGTCTATTTCGCCCTCAAAAAATGCCATCATCCTCGGCAGATTAAGAGTTTTTAGTGATATAACACAGACAAGACATTGCAATGGAGTCATCAGATCAGAAATGATTTGTGGAAACTAGAAAATGATTGTTAGTAGCATATTTTGCCAATAGCATTGAGTTTTGTGTACCTACCCCCTGTAACCGATTCAAAAAAGTTAGGTCGTTAACCAGAGAGAACCATTGTTTAGCAACTGTGTCCGACACAAAGCTATCGCTAGACTGGTCTAGAAGTTGAAATAATATCGTCATGCGGTGCAACATCTCAGTCAACAATGTATGTATCCATAGTTCACGATTGTCCTCAGTCAACAGTTCTTTATCATCAACCACAGATGCTAAGCTGGCTCCAGCCTGTTGAATGCAGCCTGGTAAAAGACTAATGTATTGGGCGATGAGGGCATGGCATGTCTTCGTAGGGATGTCGGCAGTTGACTTCTGGGCTTGCTTGGACGATATACCGTATACATCAAGAAGGGATTTCCGTATGGAACTCGAGGCTTCGGTGGCTGGTGACATGGGGAGCTTCTCCTGCAGCATCAGAGTGAAAATGTAGTCATTTGTAGCGGCGTAATAGCGACGCTCGGAGAGGTAAGTTTGGAAAATGCGCAGCCGCCTGCTCTCGGGTTTGTCGAAGTTGGCCTGGATTTCGGACGCATCCTGGGTTGCGGTGAGACTCAGACCCGGTATGATATTGGAACTCTGGGCGTTCCCAGCGCCAGCAGCAGCCCGCAAGCTGGCGACGTCCTGGTTCGAGATGGGGCCGAGCAGCTGGCTTGCTGGGCGGCACTGGTACTCGACGACGACAACCCGGAGAGCAGCCACCTCGTTGATCCGGGCATTCTTGCTCAGCCACATCGCGTCCTCCTTGATGACGTTGATGTCGTATTTGTCGTTCGGGGTCGGGGTGACGTGGATCGCGGCCGTCTTCTTCTCAAAGGTCGCGCGATGCGGGCCTTTGTCGCTTGAGGGCTCAAAGGCAGAGCCGGGACTGGTGAAGAAGGACTGGACGAGGGCATCGTTGAAGAAGTCGAGGACGGCCTGGCTGCTTTGACGGTGCCCCGAGGGGTCCATCAAGGCCGACGCGACAAGTTTCCATGATCTAGGAGGCGCGGGAGCAGGGTCAGCGAAGGAAGAGCACGGCGGACGAGTTGCAGGACATACAGGATGACGGCCTCGCCCCTAAGACATGGTTCCAAAGGGGGGAGGTAGAGCTGGTCGGCAAGTGGCTCTGCCATTGCTGCAAGTATCAGCGGGCAATGCGCACTTTATGATGCAGCAAATGCATGTGAAGCAGCTGGATGTTGCGACCTTGTGTGGGCGAGTGGTATGTTTTTTCCTTTTTTTCCTTTTTTGTTGTCGTGACGCGACTAAGACTTGGAGATGTTCGCGGGTCGCAAAGCTTCGATAAGGTTGCTGGTTACTAGGTTAGGTAGGTACCTGGACGACCTTAGGTACCTATAAGTAAACAGACGAGTACCTATTGGTAGAGCTCTAGGGAAAAGGTCCAGGGATGCCTTAGGTACTTCGGTATAGGTGGTGCTGAGGAACGGAGGTCTAAGCTCCAAGGCCAGCAGTCCAAGCCTTACAACGATTCTCGAATAGGGCTTAGATAGTACCGAATAACTACCCCACATAGAATTTGCCCGAATCGGCGATGGGATCTGCTCCCAATTCCACTACTGTATATACGTCCCTCCGATACTACTACTATCTTCACATAGACTTGAGAACCAACATTGAAGTCTTGTCATTAATACATGACTCTAAGTACCTAGGGTTAGTACCTTGACTCAGAACGGGTCGCCTAGCTTAGATATCCTTCCTTCCACTCACACGACATTCAAAACCACCCTGTCTTAAATTTACTTTGTTTCGCTTATACATCGAACTGAACTGGTGGTGCCGACCTCGATCTGAGTCATGGCCGTCACCGAAATCGTGGACTTCTCACCACATCATCCAGATCCCTCTCCGCCTATCCCAACCGCTTCAAATGTCATTCTTATTGATAACTACGATTCGTTTGTCTGGAATGTCTACCAATATCTCGTTCTAGAGGGTGCTACGGTCACCGTCTATCGAAATGACCAGATCACCCTCGATGAGCTCGTCGCCAAGGATCCAACCCAGTTAGTCGTGAGTCCCGGTCCAGGTCACCCTGCCACCGACTCCGGTATCAGCCGGGATGCCATCAGGCACTTCGCCGGGAAGATCCCCATCTTCGGTGTTTGCATGGGCCAGTAAGTAACAGTACCCAAGTCACAGACTGTCGGTCTCCCCCGCGGACTGCCCTCTAACCTCGTGCTTAGACAATGCATATTTGATGTCTATGGGGGGGACGTGAGCTCTGCTGGTGAAATATTACACGGCAAGACATCGCCGTTATCCCATGACTCCAAAGGTGTGTATGCTGGTATGGCCCAGGGGTTACCGGTTACCCGGTACCACTCACTTGCCGGCACCCACGTGACTCTACCGGAATGTCTGGAGGTTACGTCCTGGATACCGAAGGATGATGGTTCAAAGGGCGTCATCATGGGAGTGCGTCACAAAGAGCTGGCTATCGAGGGTGTTCAGTTCCACCCGGAAAGCATTCTCTCCGAAAATGGTCGTATAATGTTCAAAAATTTCTTGCGATTGCGGGCGGGCACTTGGGCCGGAAACGAGCGTCTCCAAAATTCAGCGGAAGCCAACAAAGTAGCCAGCGATGTGGAGAAGCGATCAGCCCATACACCCAAGAAGAACAATATTCTTCAAGAAATATACTCCCGACGGAGGGAAGCTGTTGCGGCCCAAAAACAAATACCGTCGCAGCGTCCTCGAGATCTTGAGGCTGCTTACAACTTGAATGCGGCCCCCCCACAGATCTCTTTCGTAGACCGTCTGCGTCAGAGCCCCTTCGATGTCTCACTAATGGCTGAGATAAAGCGAGGATCGCCATCCAAGGGAATATTTGCTTTAGATATCGACGCACCAACCCAAGCGAAGAAGTACGCCTTAGCCGGGGCCAGTGTCATATCTGTTCTCACCGAACCAGATTGGTTCAAAGGGAGCATCGAGGACTTGCGCGCGGTCAGACAAGTACTTGCCGGGATGCCCAACAGGCCAGCAATTCTACGGAAAGAATTCATCTTCGAGGAGTACCAGATCCTCGAGGCCCGGCTAGCTGGGGCAGACACGGTACTCCTCATCGTGAAAATGCTAGACGAGGAGTCGTTGACCCGTCTCTACAAATATTCCGTGTCGCTAGGCATGGAGCCTTTAGTTGAAGTCCAAAACGCAGAAGAGATGGCGAGAGCAGTAAAGCTAGGCTCGAAAGTGATAGGGGTGAACAATCGCAATCTTGAATCTTTTGAAGTAGATCTCAGCACGACAAGTCGGCTACGCAGTCTCGTACCCCAAGAAACAATCATCTGCGCGCTCAGTGGCATCAACACACACGAGGATGTAATCGCCAACCACAAGGATGGTGTTAATGCCATTCTCGTTGGCGAGGCTATCATGCGTGCTCCGAATGCATCACAGTTCATCGAACAACTCTGCACCGGAAAGGTCACGACGCAAAAATCAGAAACGAAATCCCTCCTCGTCAAGATATGCGGCACCCGCACACAAGAAGCCGCTGTGGCAGCTGCTGAGGCTGGCGCAGACCTCATCGGCATGATTCTGGTCCCAGGACGTAAGCGCACTGTTAGCGACGAGGCCGCACGCGCCATCTCAGAGGCTATACACGGATTCTCACGCCCCGCGACTTCTTCTACATCTGCACTTCCCACAGACAGGGCAACGGATTTCTTCGCATCCGCGTCACAAAAGATCAGCGCTCCAGGCCGCACGCGACCCCTTCTGGTCGGCGTCTTCCTCAACCAGCCGCTTTCTCAAATCCTAGAATTGACGGCGCGATACCGTCTCGACATCGTGCAGCTCCACGGTAAGGAGCCACTTGAATGGACCAACTATATCCCTGTGCCAGTGATGCGGCGTTTCGAGCCCGGTGAACCCGGGATTGGCGCGCGCGGCTATCATGCCGTCCCGCTCTTTGACTCCGGCTCTGCGGGTGGCTCAGGCCAGCTTCTCGATGCGGTGGCCGTCAAGGCTGCGCTCGAGCGCGACCACGAGCTGAGGATCGTGCTAGCGGGTGGTTTATCCCCTGAGAACGTCGCCGAAATCATACAGGGCGCCGGCGACGACGCCGGGCGCATCATTGGTGTCGATGTTAGCAGTGGTGTGGAAGGCCCCGATGGTTTGCAGAATCTAGACAGGATACGAGAGTTTGTCAAGGCAGCGAAGGCGATCAGGTAGATAAACTACTTGGGCAGGGAGGGTTGTGCTCTGTCTAGAAGAAGCGAAAAAGAAATGAAAAAGAAATAGAAGGGGAGGCAAAAAAAAAAAAAAAAAAAAAAAATTCAAAGGAAGCCCGGTGAAGTTCACAATGGCTATCATGGAATAAGTTTTAGATCAGTAAGATGCTCGAATAGATAGACCTTTTCTGCCTATTGTGAATACCTAGACAGATTCTATGCCGCCATGCAATTAACTCCTAGTTCCGCCGCCTCACATATTGAGGCTTATTCATCAATCATCGTAAAGCGCATCCCATGGTCTCATGTCAATTTTCCTTCTTCATCCCAACGTGACTATCAGGCGAATCGTCTCTCATACATACATCCATGCAGTTTTTCGAAGATATGAAAGAGCCATGAGCGTGGCTCCCAGCCTCCATCTGCCAGGCCCAAGGAGAGAGGGAGTGGACCTCCAGGCGTCCTCAATCCAGTCGCTCGGAAGCCACCTGAAGTAGGTTATCACAAATAAATACTTCATCCAAGCAGAAGAAAAATCGTAACTCTCCGCCCTGAGAATTTCCCACATCATCTCACGTGCTATTCAACACACGGAAGATAGCGTGCGACCATCCCTCCATGTGCTGCCCCAAAACGCGACATGAAGATAACGCGAAAACCACAGGCCCTCATCGAAACTTGCCCCGCGCACCGCGACCCGTGGTGGCCTGATTCCGGGCGTTCTCAAGCGTATTCTTGAAATCGCCGTAGAGCGCGGTTACGACGCGTCTCTCCTGCCACCCATCCACGATGCTATTGGCAAGGGCACGGCGGCCCTTGGGCTTCATCTTCTCGCGCTCGCTCAGCTTCTTAGGCAACATCCAGCCCTCGTCGTCCAGGCGCTCTTCGACCCATTCCTTGAGCGCGTGTTTCCAGTGGAGTAGACTATGAGCAGTCTCGGCATTGCTACAGCACGTGGAGCCGACGCACCATTCCTTGGTCGTGGGCGGCAGAGGCATACCTTTCGTGTCGACAGACGCCGTGTCATTATCGTCGGCGTCTTCGGAATCGGAATCCGACTCGACTTCCGCGAGCGTGTCCTTATAGTATGGTGAACCCGAGAAGACAATCTTGAAGGTTGAGGGGTGTCCACTTC
Organism: Xylaria sp. FL1777; assembly: GCA_022578965.1. Classification (NCBI taxonomy): domain Eukaryota; kingdom Fungi; phylum Ascomycota; class Sordariomycetes; order Xylariales; family Xylariaceae; genus Xylaria; species Xylaria sp. FL1777. The sequence continues at coordinate 219,906 of MU400562.1, read as the reverse complement.
GGCCACACGCCTCGCACGTATCGTACAAACCTGAGCCGATCTGGAACGTTTCAAGTCGCGGCCGACTTTTTAGTGCGCGGTTGAAATCTTGTTTCCAAGCTGCTGAGGTGAACTTCGAATTGGCAAGACCAGTAACTTCATCATCGAGTTTGCGCCAAGCGTTGATGTAGATTGGGTCCTTTCGCTCAAACGCTGGATTGATTCGATTATGGACCAACCATTCGATAACGAAAGGAAACTGATCTTTCAGGGGTTTGTGAGCATTTGATGTGAATTCCAGCGGGATGTCTACAGGGGCGCCGAGAGGTGCATCATCGTCGTCTGTGACGAAATCGTCCAGATCACTCTGACTGTTATCCTTATCCGTTGACTTTTCGCGTTTACGTTTAGGCTTGTCTTTGCGCAGGGCGGGTTGCTCTTTCACCTCTACCTCCTGTTCCTCGTCGTCGAATGTCTTTAGTACCTCAAAGTCAGACTCAGAATCGGAGTCGTAGATCCCGCGCTTTTCATCTTCACCCGAAGAGGACTCGGAGGATGTGAGCTGATTAATTTTTTCACCGGCACGCCGACGCCGCAGTAGCTCCATTTTCTTCTGTTTCTCTGATCTATGCCCCTTATGGAGCTTCTTGGTAGGAGAAGATGCTGCCGCCTCTGGTCTCTTTAGCCTACCTGGGGTTCGATTCTCGGCAGGCATGCTTGGAGAGGAATGATGAAAGATCTTTCTTCTCTTCGATGGAGAGATGACATCCTCGTCCGAATCATCGAGTTCTACAAGTGCGTGTCTCGAGAGCCTCTTGGCTTGGTGCGATGGCAAAACGGGAGCATCATCCGAATCGTCAAGACTAATGACAGATACGCGTGGTCTTTTGCGTGGAGAAAATGATTTTGGAGGCTCTGATTCTTCGTCATCGCTATCATCAAGAATAACAGTCCTCTGGAGTTTAGTAGAAACTGACTGAGATGACCGCGGGATCCCAGTCCGTGGTTCCGAGTCTGAGTCCTTCGAATCCGAGTCTGGCCTCTGCGCTTTACTGGTCTTTTGGGTAGGAGGTAGTAGGTCTACATCATCTTCATCGTAACCTGCATCGCCAATCTCGGCAGCAGAATCATCTGAGGAATCATTTCCCATAGCACGATTTCGACGGCCATGTTGCTTTGGCATGAAAGTGGCTAATGGTGCTGTCGGTTGTGTTAGTAGACCTGAAATTTCAAGACACTGCACCTGTTGTGCATGTTATCTCGAGTGGAAATGCCAACGGTGATAGACAGTAAAGAACTAGGAAGCACATACTAGTAGAGTCATCTAATCTGCCCTGCTTAGGTTTCTTTTCACGTGTGAGCCGAGAATTGCGAGCTGACGAAGACGGTGTGGTCATGGATGACGGACGAGCAGCTGGACTGCTGTGTGCTGTTCTAGAGTATCTGATTCTGGCAGGCGAGTAGGCAGAAACAGGGGAGCTCGAAGATGCGCCGATGGGCTCGAAAGTCAGCCTAGCCTGGCTCTGCTGTTTCTTCCTAGGAGCCATGTTCCTAAGATATGGGAATATGTAGGATGCAAGTATGAGTTGGGCTCAAGTCACAAAGTGACAAGATGCCAAGAGCGACTGCACTTTGCCAGTGTTCACCAAAGGGCGATAAAGCGACAGGCAAGGCGACAGACAAAGCGCACAATCGAAGCTTTGATGGATGCCTGCCCAGATCGCAGCCGCAGGCAGATAAGCCACAAAAGCCAAGCCTCCCTCAAGGCCCAGCCGTGGTGGTACGGCGATCCAGACGATGGCAAATCAGAGAGGCAGAGAGATACGACGACGGATGATTCGCGGTACCTGCTACCAACGAACGTCCAGATACTGACTATGCTGCGTGAGTAACGATGTCGCGATTGTTATGACGCAAGGAGTGCAGTAGAGTTGCAAGGTGATTGCAGTTTCAAGGATGACGCTGGCAACGCGCCGCCGGATGTCGGATGCGGAAGCAAACACGCGGTGTCACGTGAATCTAATGCCACTTTAATTAGTGCACTTACAGAACATTTAAACCAATTCTTGCTCTACAATACCAAGTTAAATAAAAAAAATAAAATAAAAAATAATTTACAATTATTTAAAGTAGTTTCTATGAAACAACAGTACCTTTTTAAGCGAATAAAATTTTTGAAATTAAATTGTAACTTGTGTGAGTCGCTTCTTTGGTTGTTGCTTCGCCCTACTCTAGTTATGGTACAGACCAGCATAAAACCTATGGCAATAGGGCCATTCCTTCATGATCTTGCTGGTCTTGATTTTAAAAAATTCCCATGTAAGTCAAGTCAGTTAACTGATCAAAGTTTTGATTAAACCTATCAGAATAAGTACGGTATTTGTTATGCCAGGTACTTTAAGAGATTTCTAAGAGTGTCCTCATAAATCACTTAATATTAGCTAACAGCCAGTGGGAATTGCAAGTATTCATTCTAGTATGTCATAATGTGATGCGAATGAACAGCATGTAAGACACATACCCGCTACGTTTCGGATCGCGAACACAGACCGCAGTGATCCAAAGACTGCTTCTCATAACAAGTCGCATGCCGATACATTCCAAGTTTGTATGTCAGTAGCATCACACATTTTATTCGCGTTGTTCCAAAGTTGTTCTGTGAAGGGGTAAGGTCGAGGTGTATTGATTGTGATGTGTGATGTAGGGAACAAGATACCGTGACTCTGGGGGTGTTCCCTCGACCCTTGGGGGTGGGCTATCTAGTGGTTGTCCATTATCGTACCATAATCCACCGTGTGATGCTTCCAGCATACTCTCGCCCAGCCTCACCCTCAATAAGATATCTCCCGACCCGACGAAGCTCAGCAGCCACGCGGATCAAACGATCTAGAGAGCAGAGCCGACGGAGACTGCAACAGCAGGATTTGGATCTGCTGGGGTTGGCCGCGCCAGTACGCATTCTTCAAACGAAGTGCTAGTCGTTCTAGGAACTGGTTGCGGACTCCTCCTTCTTTTCCTCGCCGGCCTTGGGCTCTTCCTCAGCCTTGGCCGCCTCACCCTCTTCCTCCTCCTTTTCTTCCTTGCCGAACAGAGTTTCGTTCTCCTTCTGAGCCTTCAGCCATGCTTCCTTGAACAGTTGGGCGTCTAAATCGTCAAGTTAGTCGCAAGAATATGCTGGCATGTGCACACCTCGTCACTCACTTTCAGCATTGGCAAGGCGGACAGATACAGTGATGGCCTCGGGTTCGCCTTCGCTAACATCGGCGGCAACATTCCAAAGCCAGGCACGGTCACTCGTAGACATGGGCGCAATCTTCATATCAGGGGTGACTAGATAGTCAAAATTAGTAGCCCACTCTCGGTTACCAACATGAGGTTATGGGCAGACGTACTATAGTGGTTGGCGCAAACCTTGAGAGTCTTGTCGCGTCGCATAACTAGGCGGGTCTTGCCATTCTCCTTGTGCTTGAGAAGACGGAGGGGGCCAGTACCACGCTCCTTCCACTCACGAGACTCCTGGACGAATCTGAACATCTTGCATCGCATGTTGAAGACCTGTTCTTCGGATTCCTCGTGTGTAACTGTCTCGACTTGCTCGGTGAGTCTGTGGACAGGCTCGAAGTTGACATCTTCGGACTCGGGAGCTTGGTCCTGATAGCAACCACATTAGACGGGTCATATCATGGTTGGGGGAAATTTGGTTCCTAGTAGAGCAGCTTACGTCCTCCTCCCCCTTCGCAGCAGCAGCGGCCTCGCGTTGGGCCTTGGCGCTGCCAGAGACATCACCGCGGTCCTCGTCCCCTTCCTTCTTCTCTTTCTTTGCGCCACCGCCGAACATGGAGAAGACAGAAGACGAGGCGAGAGGCTTAGGCTCAGCCTCGGGGGCCTTGGTCTCATCAACCTTGGGCTCGGTGTTCTCTGTAGCGCTCATGTTGGCAACGGTCGATCCTACGAACGTAAGGGCGTGGGTTCAAGATGGGTGCAGGGCGTGTGAGTCTAGGCAAACAAGAACAGATTTAGCATGCTATTTTCGAAGAAATGGCTCCTGGCCGCGCCAGGTCTAGCATCCGGAAAGGGAGCGAAGGGCGGAAAAAAAAAGTTGGCGACGAGTAGAATGCCCCGCTCTAAAGCGAGAAGAATCCGTATGGTCAGGCAGCACAACCAGATGTACAGGAGAGCAGAGATGGCAGCAAAGGAAGAGTTAGGCAGACATACCGGTTTCGTGCGCGCGAATAGCAGTACAGCTAGCAGTATGCTTGGTCGAGCGAGGAACGCTGGCTGTGTGAATATGCAATGCAGTTCGGTGGTTCACTCTGGCGGCGGGCGGGCGGACGGATTTGTAGGTAGGTAAGGTAGGTAGTGTATGTAAGTAGGTAGCAGGGAGGTAGAGGTATGCAAACGCGGGGGGGGGTGAAGAGGGCGGAACCTGGAATTGTTCGGCCTGCCCCTCGCAAGATCAACAATGGGAGATGGGAGATGGGTCCAAGGGAGGGGGATGGTGGGGGTATGCTGGCGCTGTAGGTAAGTAGGTACCTACCTGGTAGGTATGGCATACGGCATACTTAAGTACCTACTGCGTGCACTACGGCATACGCTGTATCTATCGGCCGTCCAATCTCTGTACAAGTACTTACCTCCCTACACATAGCTTGGAACATGGTATGTATGCACTAGTGGGGTTACTTTTGGAGGTTGTTTGGGCAGCAAATTTGTGCGCTCCAGATTCGATTACAGAATAGTCCAATCAGATTTCAGGTTTGGGCTGCCTCTTTTTCATTGGTCCCTTGCGTATACGTGTACTACTAGAGTATAGGTATCGCCTGCATACCCCAAAGAACCACACGAACCTTCACATGTTATCTATCTCTACCTGATTACAACGAAAAGGCACAATTTGTGTAGGTTTCCAGGTCAAGACAGGTTCTTCGCCTACGCAAATGATTTCTAATAAGTCTTTCGAAAGGAAAAGAACAGGAGGTGAGGAGCCAGGTATGAAGGCTGTGTGAAGACTGCATACTGACACCTACCCTTCTTCTTCTTCTTCTAAATTCAATACAACATAACCCCCTCCTGTAACAGTGGTCACAGTCCAGCAACATGTCTGTTCAAAGAAGTTGGGACTTGATTTTGGTAGGGTGGTTTCGGGATAGCATCGTAATACAACTGTGCATCTGTGAGAGGCTAGTCAGCAACAACAGCAGCAGATATTTGTCCTAGCCACTAGGGATGGCGGTGGACGGGAATGGCAGAAAGTTCCCGAGTTCAAACTAGGCAGAACTGTCAGGGCTAAGAGTGGGTAGAAGGCACTCCTAGCATGGATATGGTACAAGGCTGACCTACCTAAGTTTCATAAAGACCCGAGTCCTCCCATACTGACAAGGAAAATGTGGTACGGAAGGTTCACGCGACCTGGGAAGCTGACCTAGGAGGCCTACACGATAGTCGTACGCACCGAATCCGAAGTTACACGCGATGAATACTATGGATTGTAGGCCTGGTGTCCAATTTTGACCGTCTTAATGAGGCTATTTTGCCCTCGTTTGCCTGAGATAAAGTGACGGCCTTTTTAGTTGCAGAAAATTGACAGAATTTCATATGTTAGAAGCCCGGATCGCTTGCGAGCCTGGTGGCCGGAAGGCTTCCGAGTGGCCACGGACGGACACCTGTGTCATAGAAGATGATAGCAATCTGAGTATATCTAGCCCACCCTTGTTCAGGTCCTTGCTATGGTCATAGATAAGGCTCAGGAATCGATAATATCGAGTCCTTACCAATATACTTTTACTTAGTATACCAGCGAACCTACATATGGCTCATCTTCACTTTCAAAACCAGACACCTCGTCAACGTTTCTCTTTGGGTTTCTCTATCTCTTTGATATGGACCGAGATCCACAACATACTGCCCCCCCTTATTTTAGACATGTCTAGCTAGATATTATATTCCAAACATTATTCTCGTATAATGCTATTTCTTCCTTTCCAGTAGTACTTTAATTTTCTATTCTCTTTTATTCTCCCTCTTCCCACACGTTGCCTAATCTCGAGTCTCGAAGCGTAAAAATTGCTTTAGTTTTATATCAGTAGGTTTATTTTATTTTTGCAAAAGAACTTAAAGAGTTCTTTCTTACTTAGATCCTATCGACAACGTGTGTGAATAGTTCCAAAAGAGCGTGAAAGGAGCTGTACGCCTCATTCGAGTCTAGCTTTTATTTTTACGTATTGCGCAGAGAGTTCTCTCTTCAACTCTTCTGCCGGTCTTCCTAGCTATGTAAATATATAACCCTACAACTGCTCAGTACGTTGAAGTCACAGTTTATATCAACCGAAATCGCTCCTCCTTGAACATATCACACATACCATAGCTACCAGGCACTAGATCTTTGGAGGAGAGATAATGCACTTATGCAAAAGCTGCCGCTTAAGCTCGCCTTCGAGATCACCGAGATACTCGAAATTCCAGGGGATACTATTACCTTCGCGTTAGCATGTCTCGCTTTCTTGGACTATTGGCTCCTCCTGGCCGGGTAATCCAGCAACGAAGAGTACACGAGGAAGATACAGAGTCGAATCCTTAGGTTCACGCACCCCCTGTCCAGGATGACTCCATACATTACGACCCAGCAAAAGCCAACCTCTTTCAAGCATACTCTAAGCGCATAATACGAAGGCTATTCTCACTAAAGATCTAGCAACTTAATCTTCTTATTCTCCTTATACCGAACCCCTCCCAATGTATGACATTGAGTTTCGAAGAAACCACTCTTAGCTAGGTGGTTCTTCTCCCTATCCTCTTTTATTCCAGCGCAGAGCGGAACGGCTCAACAGCTATTATTGTACCGCAGAATATCGAAAATTTCCGTTCACTTCAAATCCCGTTCCTAAATCAAATTCTTTATCTTTGTATCATAACAATAAAGGTCTTACCCTGCAATCTTGAAGCGATCCCTGACATAGAAGAACAAAAGCTAAAAGAAACCTAAATGTATATACCATTCCATAGAGCCTTTTTGGCTTAGGACGGATGATGATGCTGAGCGTCCACCAAGTCAAAAAAAAAACTTTTCAGGCAGATTCTTCTATTAGTACGTTTCATCGCATCATGCCCTCAGTCATTAGGCAAGTTCGGCTCCCGGCCCGGTTGTCTTACTATCACTCGGCGTAGGGTTGCTGCTGTCCGTCAGTTTCTTTGTATCTTCCATCTTAGTATCAATGCCACCAGTTGACACCCCCCTTTCCACTTTTGATTCTATGCTGTCGCTCTCCTTATCCGCGAGTCCAAATTGAGAGTCGTTATTCTTCCTTAACTCAACGTGCTTCTCAATGAAGGCTGTCAGGACACCAGCCCCTGATATTCCTACAAAGACGAGCCACACGCTGCGCAAGGCGCCAACGTAAACCTGAATGACTTGGCTCCTGGTTGGCTCAGGTAGTGCGGCTATGGCTCCAGAGCTACCATTACCGTCTCCGGCTGCGTATGTATAAGCAGCGCCATCAGCCAGTAATTGACGAATGGACTGATCAGAGATGGTGTTTAGGTGAGCATTTATTTGTCCGTTAAATGCGATGGAGGAGATGGTAACACCCCAGACGAGACCGAACGAACGAATAAAGGAATACGTGCCAGCAGCAACAGCAACATCAGCCTCATCGAGGGCTGCCAAAGTAGATGGTAGCGTGACGGTGAAGATAAACCCCGAGCCACCTGCAGCAATGATCTGAAACCCAATCCATTTTCCAGTACTAGAGTTCTCATCAAGTGTCGATAGCAACCCTAATCCGATTGCACTCAGGGCGAACCCTGCAAAGTGGATAGGTCTATAACGGCCCGTCTTAGATAAAACGGCCCCCGCGAAGCCTGCTAAAGGAACAAGGGCAATAGAAAAGGGTAAATAATAAACACCTGAAAGTAAGGGTGATGCTCCTTTGACGGCTTGGAAGTATATTGGGAGGAAATAGCTTATTGCTTGAAGGACGATTCCGGCGAGAAATATCATCAAGAAGCCAGCCGATGATGTTCGATGTTTGAACAGCCGTGGTGGAGTGCTAGGCTCCTTACAGAAAGGGGATGCTTGATAAAAATGGAAAGCGATCCAGCCCAGTCCTCCAAGGACAATTGGCAAAATAACCCTCCATGAATTCCATGGGAACCCTGCGGTGCCGCCCACGATCAGGCCAAAGAAAATAGACACCATAGACGGGATAAAGATAGCTTGGCCAATGAAATCAACACGAGCGAGAGCCGCGCGCCATGTAGCACTGCGCTGATATTTGACCCTGAGAAGGAAAACGAGAACGAAGGACAATACTCCCAGCACTGGCAAGTTAAGCAAGAATATCCAGCGCCAGTTGACTCGCGCGAACGCGCCACCAATAATGGGACCTATGGTAGTACCCAAAGCCGCGCTTGAAAGTATGGCACTGAGGAAAGGGCCACGATAGCGTGGCGGGATGATATCGCACAAGATAATCTCCGGTAGGACATATAAACCACCGGTACCGAGGCCCTGGATCGTACGAGCGGCTATTAGGGTGGCAACGTTGTGTGCACCGCCGGCGATACCGCTACCGATGAAGAACAGAGCTATGGCGACGAAGAGAGGGTTGCGGCGACCGAAGATATTAGCAACCTGGCCATACAAGGGCTGCGGAACGGTCGAGGCAAACAAATATGAGTTAGCGAGCCAGACATATTGATTGCTGCCATGGATCTCACGGGTGATGGTTGGTAGCGACGTGGTTATTATGGTGGAGTCGATGGATGATAGAAACGCCAGCAGAGCCAGAGCAATAAATATACACCAGATACGCCATGTATGCTTGAATTCTTTAGGCGTGTTAGGGAGAGCGTTGTCATTGCTTGTATTGTCTGTTGCTTGTTCTTTTTCCGCTGGCTCATGAGGATGACTGAGATCGAGGTCAGCCATCTTGGCGGCTGTTGAGGGAGAAGAAGGGTGTTAGGAGGCAAAGAACATCAAAAGTGATGTAGAATTGCAGAAAGACACCAAGTTAGGGTCATGGAAATGGAACAAGCCATGAGGCGTTTAGATACTTACCTTACCTACCTACTTACTTACCTAACTAGTATACACAACAAAGACAGTATCTAGATTTGATTTCAGCTACATCTGTGTGTGACATGTCCCGATGGCAAATGAAATTAAGGATTTTAGTATAGGTACCTACTGAGTACTGGCGTGTTGGGGAACCAAGTGTCACCAAGTAACCACTAATGCAGTGTACTTATAGGGTCTGTGCAGGGGTAAGAGAGCCTGCGTACATGTACTAGTACAAAGCTCACAAGTGGTGCATCGGTGGTGTACCTACTGGTACCTGGACGTGTACCAATGTAAATGTTCTACCAAGATATGTATGTCTACCTGAAGTACCTATGTATTATACCACAGGTTGAACCTCAGACAGACATATTCTTATCATACAACATGTTAGAAGGATTATTTAGCCTGACTATTTGCTCCTATCGTAAGAACCTACCTAGGTAGCTATAAAGATGAAAGCTATTTATCAATCTAGTTTCGTATGTTAGGCATCCTCCTACACACACAGACACCCATTTTCAACCCAGCTATATCTAAATTTTGTTCAGTATGGTGTTGCAGGTCTTGTACGCAGTGAAGCCTCTCGGAGAGTATCCGATGGAAAGTATGATCATCGTTTGCGCTGTCATTGCGCTACTTTACATCTTAGCTTGTCTATCTATAACCAACAGCGCTCCCAAGTTGTTTTGGCCTTTCGACCTTCTGTCAAGCCTTAGAGGCTCCATTACAGCCTGGTCGTTTCTTATCAATGGCCCTACAATAATTCAAAATGCCTATGGGAAGGTATGTGTATACCCTCTATCTTCTCGAGACTTTCGAGCTACTGATATATATAAGTCTAATGGTGCTCCGTTCTTCGTTGATGCCCCTGATAATCGTTATGTTGTCGTCTCCTCTTGGGACCATATCAAGGAGATAGATGCTGCACCAGAGTCTGTGCTATCTCTTCAGGGAGCAGCAAAGGAGGTTCTTCAGCCAACCCATACCATGGTTAACTTCAACTGGCATGATAAGAAAGGGGCTGACGGAGCACCATTGCTTAAAACACTCCGAACTCTCCTTACTGGCCACCTCCCTAACATTCTGCCTGAACTCAGGTGGTCAATGTCTGGAATGTTTGACGAGATGTACGATTTACACCCAGTTGTGAACGGTAAGTTTCAACACATAGGAATATTCGAGTATAGCCGTTGCTAGTATTGACAATATTGATAGGCACCAAATTATCCCCGGTATATCCCATGGTAATCCGTGCAATCGCACAATCCAATGCGTTCGCGTTTTTTGGTAAAGAATTATGTAAGCTACAGGTTTACATGCCAGGGCCTATACGTTAGAGGCTAAACATATCTTTTAGCCGACAATGAGGATTTTATGAAGACCGGGATGGTTTTCATCGAGGAGACTCTCGTCATTGCTGAAGTTGTACGACTACTACCTAGTCGATTTTCTGGGTAGGCCCCCAAGACCACGTGGCGAAGGTTCCACGCTTACCAATCTACGATACTAGACATATTGGGAAGTTCCTTGCAAGGAAACTCAACTCCGGAAAGCGTGTTTATGATGCGCTGGAACCAGTCGTTACTAGACGGTTTGAAGAGCGAGAGAGCCGCAGGCTTGGCCACGATGTTCCTGAGCATGTAAGGCCCCTCTTTTCTAAATGTACCGAGGCTAGCTATATTGTGCTTACATGTAGAGTAGAAAGACTGCATTGAATGGATAATGGAGACCTCTCCGAAGACACGGCCGTGGACTGTACAACGAGTGATTCACGAACTCATTGCTGTCTGGTTTGGATCGGTTCATATTACGTCAACGGTGAGCATATGGCAATTTTCTACTTCCCCCCTTCTAAATCATCGTCTAAAGGAATTAACTCAACTTGTGCCTACGCAGACCGCTTGTTTTGCCTTGTTTGATCTCTGCTTACACCCAGAGTATATTCAACCCTTACGAGAAGAGATTGACAGGACAACATGGGAAGGTTTCGACAAGTCTGGGGGAAAGCTTTTCCCCCTAATGGATAGCTTCATGAAAGAGTCGGCTAGGTTGACTCCTGTAGAGTCAAGTACGTTCATCACGCCCTATTCTTGGTAGTATCGTTCGTTTATTAATTTTTATCACAGTTAGCACACGACGGAAGGCACTGAAGTCGTTCCAACTTTCTGATGGCACTAATGTAGAGGCTGGGCAGTGGATTTGTTCCGCTGTTAGGGATATGAATTTAGACCCTGCGAACTATTCTAGAGTGAACGAGTTCCATGGATTCCGCTTTGTAGAGTCAGAAGTACTGGAGCGCGCCTTTTCGTGGGACTCGTCGTTGCCGGACACATTTGAGATACCAGAACCTGGAAAGGCTTCTCAGTTCGTCGAGTTGTCCGATTGGCAGCTTTGGGGCACTGGCCGGTCCGCATGGTAGGTCATTCTCCAAAGCCCAACCTATAGGCCATGAACAAACACATAAGACCCAAGATGAAAAGATTGAACGCTGACTTGTATCTCCTAGCATCGGGAGGTGGTATGCCTCGGCGGCCATCAAAGTTATGCTGGGCTTATTCATTACTAAATGGGACATGGAACTGGTGGACCCTACTGCCTCTCGCTACTTCTCTTGGAGGACTTTCATATACCCCTACGCCAGCACAAAAGTAATCTTGAAGCCGCGGGCTTGAATACTGGGGTTTCGCGCGCTCCGTGGAAAACAGTCATTACTGGAGGTTTGGTCGCTGGTTTCCAAGATAGGGTATATATTCTTCATAGGTCGTGTTATTGGGTACCAACGTGGTACAATAGGTACATAAAAATACTTTTCCTTAAGTATAGAATACCGAGTGTACCTACAGTCTCTTGCTATTATGAGTATCCCTTCAGCCAGGGCTGCTACACTAGCTGAAGGAATGGGACATTTTTAGTACCTACGTACCTCCCTAAGAGCTTACACAAGCAAGGGAGGCTTTTTGGTAAGAAAGTTATCTACACAGTAGATATTATTAGTGGCAAGGCGGCCACAACACTTATCTAACAATGTATTTTTTCCAGGAATGTATAACTTTGGCTGTATGAAGTTCTTACCCACGATCATCCTAGTGATCTGTAACCGGTGTAGACCGTGCAGCCTGGTATACAGTATCCGTCACAGTACTTAGTATTCATGATCTGGATCTGGATCGAAAGAAAGCCATCTGTGATACCCCTGCTGACGATCAAATTAGCGCTTACACTTCTTCCGGGATTTTGAATGTTAGCTCAATAGCTCGCGACTAGGATTATACCAGGGTGCGATTAGGGTTTGGCCGTGGGTACCTAGAGGCTAACCAAAATTTGCAGGGGAATCAGGTTACTTTTCCAAAGTTGTTTTGCTTGACCTGCTGGGGCCCCCTGAGCTAACATTGAAAATGCCGGAAGAGGTGTAACCTGCTTGCAAGAGGCGCAGCACCAAACAAGACCTCCCCCGTGATCGCCATGTACATGTATTGTGTTGTACGCCAGTCTTCAGCCACATGAGACTTTTATACGTAATACACATGAAAGTAACCAAGTTCACAGCAGGCGACCAGATGGCCAGCATGAGGTATTCATGTGTCGAAACGCAAATCTATGACTATAGAGAGATGTTTCGTATAAGTCAACAGAGAGACTGCTCCGTGGCACCCAAGGTTATCATATAGAAAGTCAAGACATGTATCTCTCAAGGCCGAAATCTACCCGCTTCTTACAATCTGAGATTGGGCTTGCTTTGCAACTCCGTTAGGATATTGCTGTGACATATACCGTAAATCCCCCACGACAGGTATGTTGGCATACGATGCTAGACCCAGCCAGTCCTTCATTTCTGGACTCAGTGTATCCTGTAATTCCTTCGACAACTTGACGGACCAGTTCATGATTGTTCGCATGTACGGAGCAGCATAGTAGGCCAGCATAAGTGCGCGGTCTTGATCTTCGGTAACATTGCAACCGCTAGTATGCCACAGCCGACCGTCCATAATGATAATGTCCCCGGCCTTTCCCTCCAGCGGAACCAGAAGGTCGGGGGCATTTTCGGGGACATCGATGTGACTTGTCCACTTATGAGAGCCAGGGATGTATAGGGTGGCCCCATTCTCCCTTTTCACGTCCGTCAGGCACCAACCAACGCTCATGACGGTAGTTCCTTGCCAAGGTGCAGGGAGGTTCAAACTCTGATCGGAGTGTAGGGCCATGCTCTGAGACCCTGGCCGTGCGATGTTGGCCGTGAGGTTGGAGAGGAGAAAAGTCTGTCCGAATACAGCCTTCACAAACTCGATGGCAGTTGAGTGCGAGACAAGTTCACGAAAGACCTCGTCCGCTTCTACCAGGTTGAAAACACGTACATTGTTGGGGTTTGGGTCCAGGAACGGAATATGTGCCGGCTCACCCCGCGATTCGGCACTTGCTTTGGCTGCCCACAACAAGTTGAGAGCTTGCGCTGCCTTCTCCTTGGTGATGACTGCAGGGAAGGATACGTAACCGTGTTCCTTGAGATGCGCTTTAGCTTGATCCAAGTCCATAATCTTATTTCTTAAGCCGAGCCTGTTCTGAGGTGATGATAATGGGTACTGTATGGAATGAAATTAAGATGGAAGGAATGGCGGTCGAGGGGGAAATCTTGATTGCTAATGGGAAGATGCATGTCATTGATCACGAGATTTCAAAAGGGTGAGATAGAATGCGTCAATGCTACTTTCAACCAGAGGCCCTTCCTGCTAGGAAAGATATATGTGTGTGTGGGTGGTGTGTGAGCATACGATTATCTTCAACTATAGTGCCATAGAAAGGTCCATTTCAACAGTCTAATAAAGCAAGCGCCACGTCGATCACCTAACGTCGTGTTGTCAGTGAGATTCAAGTGAGTACTACACTCTTCTTACAGTGTTGGATTGAGTTCTAGCCTAGCAGATAGATAACTTATCTAAAGAAGCAGGTTGTGAGATTAATAATGTACGCTCTTACATATTATACAGTAGATTTACTGTAGGCCACGGTTCTACCTATTTATACTCCCGCCACAACACTAGCAGCTGTGGTGATGATTACTAGGAGCATCATGTCTATGAATATATATTTAGGTACATATACTTACATGTTGGTAGAAGGCGTAGTTACGTACAATTCAGTACCCAGCTACAAAAGTCGTTAGCGGAGTCTCCCACCATCACCTTAGATCTGGGCTAACATAGTCTCAGACCCTTCCCTGCTGGGTCTAACTACACAAACTTGACATGACCGATATCATGTTAGTCGTAGCTTTCTAGTTTCGTACACTCATACATGATCCCTCATCTCCCTTTGCCCTAAACAATTCTGGATATTTCTATTCAATTTCACTCGTCTCAACAGAATCGCGATGGAGTCAACTCAGACAAAGGCAGCTGATTACAACTTTCAAGGAGCTTTATACTCTATTCCATGGATCCTAACCGCAATATCCCTATTGGCTTCGGTAACTATTCTATACTTCCGAAGGACACCCTCGGGAAAGATCAGCTCCGATGACTGGGTCATGCTGCTTGCGGTGATATTCCAGATCGTTTATCAAACATTAATCACGATAGTTGTTCAAAAGGGAGCCGGTAAAACGATGCCTCCAACTTTCACCCCAGATCAGCTCGTGGATCTGTTGAAATGGTCGTGGCTTTCCAATCCATTTGGTCCCGCTGTCTCCATCACTGCAAGACTATCAATCACCATTTTCTTGGTCCGTATTTTCGGGGTTCGGATATGGTACAAGCGGTTCATGATCATGTTCACATCCATGGTTCTCATCTTAGGTATCCTAAACATTATTATCGTCTGGTTTCAAACCTACCCCGTACAGGCTTTATGGGACTTCCGCATTATGGCTCCTCGTTGGAATGCCTCGGTCCAGCAAATTTTCCAGTCAGTCCTACAGGGTCAGTTCATTTACCCTTGCGTTTTTACTATAGCACTTACATATCCTTACTAGCCTTCCTCACGGCATCCGACTTACTTTTCGCTCTACTGCCGGTTGTATTCATTTGGAAACTCAACACTAATTTGCGCCGCAAAATCGAATTAACCTTGGTCATGGCTTTATCTGTCATCACGTTTGCATTCGCGCTGGTGAAGCTTGTGTTCATCATCGGGGCGATAAGCTCGGTCCACAGTATCCTGGACCAAACAACCGACGCTTTCTATCTATTCTCCCTTCTTACCCTCATCACTGGCGTTGAACAAAACTTGGTCATCATCTTGGGCTACGCGCCGAAGCTATATGCTATGCGGAAACTTGAAGCGGGAATCTTGAGCAGGTTTAGCTCCAACATCCGTAGTCTACTGGGGATGACAACTAAAGACAGCAGTTCGCCGTCGTCATCGGCTTCCACCCAGAAACCCCATCTTTGCTCTGACCAAGCCCGTTACTGGGAGCTGGAGACCCAACCTCCAATTTTACGCAGTGATAACATTAATCAGATGGATACTGCTGTCGTTTATAACCAATCCCCAGCCAAGTCGGGCCTTGAATTTGGGGACAATGGTATCATCCGAACAGATCACTTCACGATTGTTGAAAATTCTGTGGCAGAGAGGAACAATTCGGTTTAATGCGGTGTGACAGAGAGTCACCATGCATTTCTCAAGATGGTTCTTGCTTTTGAATCATACGCGAAACTCTGCATTGCAAAGAGGATAACGTAGGAATTCCACCTGATCGGGAAGAGACCTAATTTTTCCCATCTTCAAACTCGACCTGTCGAGAAATACACGACCTCATTTGTTTCTATTCTACATTGACATAATAGATCGGGCGAGCTTTTTGAGGATATGCTGGCGTATCGCGAAGCTAAGAGACACTAGAACCATAACAAAAAGACCCAGTCACTGTATATAGCCCTACCCTAGGTACAAATCTCTTAATGAAGCCTCACGTAACAAAAAATGACATGCAGCACCCCCATAGTTGCAGTCCAAACATGACGGTTAAGACTCAGTGCTGCTGCTACTTTCCTGTTAGCCTTTTACTTTAAGCATAAAACGTAATTTGTTCTAGGACGCCATAATAAATGACGTAGCACCGTCCATTTCGTCTGAGACATTCTCAAGTGATTTGCGTGATTTGCGTGATTTGCTGCACCCATCGCCAATAATCTCCAAGATCCAAAGTGAAGTGGCGTTTCACAAGACATATGAAGGATCAGGTTATGGCCAGCTACATAATTAGAAGTACCTACCCGCGGTGTACAGTGCGCAGTATTAATTCCGTTGTCGTTGTTACCTAGGTACATATCGACCAGAAGCATGCCTTCCTACCTAACCTCCGGAGTCAGTCTGCTAATACTGTATGTATGTCTCAGGTAAGCAAGGGCTGAATACTAGGTAGCCTCAAGTCTCAATACATGTAGATGTACAGTAAGATCAGTCCAGGTGTCTTAGCACATTTAGCATGTGTAACAGTAGACAACCCCGCCCTTTCACGACTGTGTCTGGCTTGCCATCTCCTCTGAATATCGTATATGTAAGCTTGAAATGCAGGAATAAGATACATAGGCTGCGGCGCAGATATGCAGATCTATGTGCACGTCCGTCACGCTTACAACAGCTGCCGCGGGGAGACGGACACATTATCCACATAAGACTCTGGGGATGTATTCCAAAGTACCACTCCTCTGTGAATGTCAAAGCTCTTGGAATGACTACTGATTGGCTCACGTGCAATCTTGAGGCTCAATCATACATAGAGCCAGGATCTCGTAATCGGATCGCCGGTTTCCTTGCACTTGCATGCATACACTACATGTATTGGGCCTCGGACATCGGCGCACAAAGCTAAACCTATCATGGCAATTCCCCCCACACCATCATTAGAATTACACCAAAACTAGGCCTATTAAGATGAAGATGTGGAGTAGCGGGCAGTTTTGCACAGGCCCACCCAGACGGAGGCGGGATCTTGCATGGAGAAATCCAGCCAACAACAAGCCGTCCTGTTCTTGCTAGATCGCCGAAGTGGGGTCATACCTACATGTACGCAGTATGTACCTGAGTAGGTACGTCACACGTGTGTCCAGCTCGCCAGGAAGGTGACCTGTAATATCTTCCTACTTTACCGGTTCGACGATTTCTCTCGTGGGAATTCCAAAAGACCAGCCCGCCCCCTTTGTTCAATTTTTCTTGTCATAAGCACCAGTTCTACCATTTCCTCCTTCTAGTTCTTCTAGTTACGTATCCTGTCTTCATCAATACCTATCTTCATCAATACCTACACAAGATCAGCTCAGCAACCCATAACTAGCACTGTAGGTAGTAATTCCTTTCCTGTTCTACTTTGTTTCTTTGCTAACTGGGCACTCAGGTGAGAACCTTCGGCAAAATGCCAAGCACAAATCCTTATGAGCCATCGGCCTATCCGCCATCTCAGACCGCTCTTTTGTTTCTTGATTATCAGAACTTTCTAGTTAATATGGTACCGAGCCCAACCAATGAGTCTCTATGTAACGCAGCCAAGACCCTTCTCGCAGCAGCCCGTGAGAACAACGTTGCCATCCTTCACTGCCTTGCAGACACGAACCTTGATCCCGACCCGACTAGCAAGGTCGCTGCAACATGGGACACTCAATACAAGCCTTTACTCTCCGCAAATCCCCAGTTGAGTATTGAATATGCCGCTTTCGCTCCTACCGAGAGTAGCACCGACCGCGAGACTATTCATATGAGAAAGCCTGGCTTGCGGTCGGTGCTGGAACCTGAGGTTGTGTCTTACCTGCGAGAGAAGCTTGGCGTGGAACACTTGATCCTCGCTGGTATTGCCACTAGTGGCGCTATCATGGGAACCATGTCACATGGCACAGATATAGGCTTCGTCGTCAGTGTCGTTGCGGAGGCGTGTTGGGACCCTAGTGTACAGGCGCACGATGAGCTGATCAAGACCGTCATCCCCAGTCTCGCGTGGGTATCCTCTGTTGAAGAATCCGTGGGCCATCTCACGGGCTCAGCAAGAAGTTGAAGTTGTTGAACCGCTTCTCTTGACGTTGATTTCGAGTCTTGAGCTACAGCGGCAGATGGCAAGACCATAAGGGGGAAATTACCTGTATCTATGATAATGATAGATCAACCTTATCGGACGTCCATCTCTACACTATACGTTTTATCTCATGATTCTGCCTTAACTGTATTATTCACTGTGAGTTACTACAAAAAGAGGGAATGGTGATAGTGGGGGGACTTGTAATACAGCCCAGTTCGATAAATACATGTGCGACTAGTAATGTGGCCTGTGTTACCCAACAGTCTTAAAACTCTCTCTCTCAAGCATAGAGCTCTAATATGTGTAGGTAGAGACTGTTAGCCACTGGCGCCATTCTTGGAGTGACAGTATTAAATATTAGAGTACCAACTTTTATTCATTGATGTATCACTATCACAATTTTCTCTGAACTCACTTCTAACACACTGCTACCAAATTCTGAAAGAACGCCTTTTTACCCCTTTACTCTTCGCAGCCAGTACCATTCTTATGATGGGCTGGAAGAACTACGAAGCTCAGTCTTAGTCGAAAACCTAGTTTATTACATGATTTTTCCTCTTATCAAGTGGGTGAGAATGGGTTTTCATGGCGTGAATGAACATTTGATGGAGTTAGATTTGTACGCACACTGCGTAGTCTATTGACTAGCAATACCCCCCAGCTTATTCAACAACTCGGTGTTCTTACGAAAATATAATGGGTAGAGTTTGTTACGAGTGGCAAAGACATTAGTGGCGAGTCCAACACACGTATATTCGGAGTGATGCCGATCGGTTAAATCTAATTAAACTCGGTGAACAGGGAAAACGTGTACATTTCTGTGTATCTGGCAATAATGAAGCCTGTAGTGCTTTTAAATGCACAATCGCTTTTTAGAGAAGATCTCAGTATCGTTCAACTCCTTAACCTATTTAAACACTCACTCTCAGGTCTGGTATATTAACTTTCCCACCATCTAGTCAAGGACGACAAATTTATAGCCTGAGTCCTTGGATATGTTGAGGATACTCTACTTAATGCTCTTGCTCCAATCGTTGAATGTGTACTATGTTGCTGCCTTAACTCACAAAACATTCTTCAAGAGTTCGATTCTTGCTACAGAGCAAGGTCTTTGAGAGAAAGATATGAAAAAGAATGGTTATGAGATTCCCCACTGTGTAAGTAACTTTTGCCTCAGGAAAAAAAATTACTTAACTAATTGCTTTACGAAAATAGACAGATTGTATTCAATTGATCATCGAAACAGCACCAAAACAGCCATGGTCGGCAGAGCGTGTCATCTATGAGCTGATAGCCAGTTGGTTTGGCTCGGTTCATATCCTGACTCCGGAAATTTATCTTGCTCAATACTATTGATGTTGAATTATTTCCTCAGTTTCTAATACTATCTCGTTATAGACCATCGTTTAGGTAATCCACGATCTTTGCCTTCATCCTGAGTATTTTGAGCCCATTCAACGTGAACTTAAAACCTCCTATGAAGACTTTGAACGCACAGGTCAGTGACTACCTCTACTTGATAGCTTCATTAAAGAATCAGCACGTCTCACACCAGTAGAATGTAGGAAGTATGTTTCTACTGCCGTATAGTCCCTAGTATACTTTTACTGACAGTATGTCAGTGAGTATGCGGCGACGGGGACTTCAACCATTTTCCTTGTTGGATGGTATTACCAATGTAGCCAGGGGTGAATGGGTCTGTGCCCCATCTGGCTCCTGAAGTCTTCTCTGGTTTCCGTTCTATAGATCACATCATGCCAAATGACCCTCAAGAATGCTCTACACCAACAATAGCTCAGTCAAAGCCTTCTCAGTTTACGGATGTTAATTATTTGTTCTTAATGTGGGGGACAGGACGTATAGCCTAGTGAGCTTGTCTTCGCCCTAATATTTACAATGCCTTGTTCTGACCTGTACGCTATAGCCCCAGAATATACTACGCTTCTGCCTTCATGAAGATCGTGATTACCCCATTGCTCATGAGCTATGACACCACACTTGTGAAGCCTGAGGCTCCTCGTTGGGTCTCTTGGCGCGCGACGAAGATTCCGAGGCCGTGGATAAAGGTGACTTTCACTACACGCAAGTGAGGTTTTCAGCATTTCCCAAAATGAGAATTTCTCTTTGAGTTTTTTCCAACTACCCCTATTCACGGTAAGAAGTACCCACCCTACAGAGGGAGCATAAGTGCAACTGAGTTATTACTAAGTGATATTATGATAAGGTCTTCGTATGGAACTTATAGTCTAGACTTTACACGTTTCTCAAATAGGTGTATCTTCTTAACTTGCGCTAAATCCATAATCGTTTTCAAACTTAAGACGGGCTGCTTTTGCCCACATAAAATATCCTACTGTTATACGCGCTGAACTCGCTAAACACCTTGTACGATACCCAAATGCGTAGTTCAGTGAGACACCTGGGTCGTCCTACACTGAACTAAGATCTATTGAGGCTGTCTCTCGTGTTCAGAGGTGAAGCTATTCAGCCCTCGCTTATCTGAGACATGTTGACGGACCCCGGAGATGGACAGCCACTAAGCCCGGCACATGCCCAGAGGAGATGTATGGACCTTGGCAGTTATAACAAGAGTTTTCGCATGGTTAACTAGGCAATCCGGGCAATAAGAAATAAGTTTAACTAAATTCTTTAACTAGAAATATATCACAACAATATACAAAGTCTATAAGTTTGGCGAAATATAACCAATTAAGTAATTAATATTTTTAATAATAGCCTGTGGCTCGTCCGCGGCTAGAGCTGTGGCTTGCCTACCTGTCAGAGTAGTACATGCCCCTTAAGTAGCGCGTATCCTGTTAAGGGGTCTCGAATAGCGAGCTACGCAAACACACCTTGCAATTGCTTATATCGTGCTGGGGTTTGTTGTTTTAATTGGCCCTAGCAAGAGATTCATATGTCAATTACTGTTACAAAAGCTGATGTCGATTATATACCTACGTGTAACAGTACATTAGATACTGTATGGCCCCTGTAGTGTAGGTATATGAAATGACCCTCCCAAGATTGTAACCGGTATACCAGTGTACTATCGTCAAACATAGGTTTGAGGATTTGTATGAACCTCTTTTCTATCATCGAAGTCGGTGTTACATTTCCTAGAGTTTCTGTTAATTTCATGGCGATTAATCCACCGCTCATTTAATTTGAGAGGTGAGTGCCTCTTATACACTAACCTACGGCTGGGGAACATAAATCTCTGTACCCTTTTCCTCCTTTCACAAGCAAGGAACTGCATTATATAAGGTACGCAGTCATAAATCAAATAGTCTAAACAAGAAGTAGATCGCCTTAGTCTCGCTTTGACAGAATGAACAAGATAGTGTAAGTTGATATATTGTGAGCTGGATGGCGCGGAACCAATCTAGCCTAATTACCCCAAGACACCAACCCACACTAGAACGAATTTATTTAGTGTATGTAGGTATCTCGATAGTGAGGATAAATGTAAGCGACACATGTTTCTAGTAGGTGAGGCGACGAAATGAATGAAGGATTGGGTGCCTCGGCTAAGCTATCACCCTCCACATCTGTCTCTTGTCTACCGACCGGCCGTCATTTTCAACTGAACAGACTTCCAAGATTACTTGTATCGAGTCGTACACTATCAGCACGGCGCAAATATAGCGTGCAGTACTTACTGTATGATCTATATGATAAGAAGGGGGGATGAAGATATAGGTTCTTCTGACCTATACTCTATGCCTGTACCAGATAATCAACCGCAGTCCGGAGTTGTTGGTTGGAGTATCATCGAAGCAGGGTATGCTTGCTTATGCTACCCAGTATATTTATTACTCAGTATATTACCCAGGACATTACCCAGGAGGGAAAGCCGGCTGCTACGCATACTCGTTCATTCGCAGAGTCTTGTCGCCCTGTCGCGATCCGGATACCTCTTCGCAATCAGTCCATCTGCAGCATAGTGGCCATTGCAGTGTTGTTCACCACGTTGTAAACAGGCCTTCATTCGTGCATTCGACGCTGCGCCGCCCAGATCCGACTGGACCAGCTGGGCTGTCGTTTTCCATCACACCATGACCCGTTCTGGCCTGGCTCTTGCGTCTTCCCCACGACCCCCGACGCCGACGAATTGGTTTCCGCTTTTGATGTTCAACAGCACCGCTTGTGGAGGCGTCAGGTCCCGGACGTGCGGTCTGAACAAGCCTTCCATCGACTACCGAGCCTAGTCTGCGCCTGCGATTCGTCGTTGCATCCCAAGATACCGCTCTGCATACCGACTGCCGCTTAGCGCCTGCACTATGGTGTATTGCGGTAAGGCTTCGCAGGGTTGCCAGAGCTGTCGAACCCGACGCATCAAGGTATTTGTCCCTATTTGTCCCTCTCCCACACCTATATAACACCAAAGTGCTCTCTCGCCCCCCGTGTCGTCTTGCTCGTGTTCATCTACCTACCTAGTTATTCATTTATCTTCTTTACCTGACAAAAGGCTTGAGGCCTTCAGGTGGGTAGCGAGCGTGACCGTTCTTGGTGTCGTTGTCTCTGATTGCGGTGATCAACTACTAATATCTCGTCTAAGTGTGATAAGAAACAACCCGAGTGCTCTCAATGTATTCGGGTAGGCAAGAAGTGTTCCGGGTACCGGGATCAGCTGTCTCTGATATTCCGAGACGGTGAGTAATTCTCGGGCTCAGATTCTTCCTGGCCTGGTTACTTCCAGAGTAGAAATGCTCCTTTTCTGGCCAAATTTAGGGGTTTAGAAGCTTCCGACGCTTTCGAAGCCCTCCAGGTCGCGCTCAAGATGGCAAGTACTAATTCCGAGTGTTGTAGAAAGTAGTAAAGTGATCCAGAAAGCTCATGCTCAATGGGGAACCCCGGGATCACCAACCGACGGTAACCCGGAATCTTCATCCCAGTCCCCTGGGTCTACGACTACCGCCCTACTAAGCCGCCAGCTCCCTTATGTCCCCACCGTTGCAATGCAGGAAATTGTGACATCTAAGATACCCCGAAGGGTGGAACCCAACCTAGACCAGCGCGGGCTTAAATTCTATGTGGAACGATATCTATTAAACCACCCGGATTCTCCTCGGACACCTGAGCATATGGAATTATATTTTGGTGATGGAGATGCCATGCGCAGCGTCATGATCGCCGTAGGCTTGGCCGGCATGTCTAACCTACTCGGCAATAAGAGCATGAACTTAGTAGCCCGCTCTAAGTATGTCACCGCGCTCAAACAAACAGGACAGCTTATCGCGTCTGCATCTCAAGATCAGAGGTCAATCATGAGGCCTCTACGGTCCATTGTAACGCTTGCCTTATTTGAAGTAAGATACTAACATTTCTTCATTCTCTAATACCATGTCGGACTAATCAGCACTAGGTTGTCCAAAGCAAAGGATCAAAGCTCACAACAGGCTCAGCAAACACACATATACACGGCGCTGTTGCCCTATCCCGATCTGCCTTACCCGTGGCACGCTCACCTCACGGCGGTGCCCGGGGCATCCTCCAACTCATGTTTTCCATGGTAATTCTGACTATGAAAGAACCATATGCTACAGTTAATCTAACTTAACATAGTTCATCCCTTGTCAGATGACTGATACTCCCCTCCCTCCGGGTTTCTTTGAATGTCTCACATTGTGTAAACAATTACTCCAGGGTTGCAACGAGTCTCGTGCTGTCGAATTAGCATTTGCGGTTTCCCGCCTCCTGAAGTTATTCTTGATTGCCGATCAGCCAACTTTTGTCGACGGCCAGCCGGAGACTGATGATCTCATTCAGCAATTTTTAGCAACGGAGGCCGTATTGGATCTCTTAGAACCACAGTTACAGGACGCCTATCCCTTTGTGGAACAGCGGAGTGACCAGCCATCTCCAGCGCTTTTCCGGGGCAAATGGCATAGATATAGCGAGATTTGGGGCGCTCGGATATGGAACCACTTCCGTTGGGCTCGTCTTCTACTCGGAGAGTATATAATCAAATTTACTACCAAATACCCTCACTCAAGTGCCCGGTACATTCCATCCCCACACATAGCCCGAGGCTACTCCATCATCGAGCGGATAGCTGAAGACATGCTCATCAGCACGCCTTCTCACTGGCACCATCCGGTGCTCGACGAGGCCGCGGCAAGAAAATACGCAGCACCAGGACAGGGCGGTGCCGGGGCAGCAGGGCTTCCCAGTTTGCTATGGCATCTCAGGGTCTCGGGTTGTGCGCCCAACGTACCTCCGGATTTTTGGGACTGGGCGTACGATATCTTACAGGTCGTATGGAAGAGTATGGGGATGCGACACGCCCTATCACTGGCAGAGGTCATGGAGGAACATCGGAAAAAGCTCCAGGCCGATATTGTTACCAGACCGCCCGTTGCCGCTAACTAGGGGGTAGTAGAAGTTATGACGAAAATTGTATAAAGGCTTCAAATTGCCTAGGCCCTTCTTATTTTAGGTACCCGGGATATCTAGCTTGGTACCCGTGAGGAACCTCGCGATCAAATTAATATACAAAACAACAATAGTTTTTGAACTAGATGCTAGTGCCTCTCTGTCATGTTAATTATGTAGACAATTATGTAAACATCATGGCGCATGCGGGATGCAATTGAGATAGCGGTTGGCCAGATAGATCTCATTTGATACCGACGTGAGGGGTCTGTAGTATATATACTATCCTTCACGTACAAGTATAATAGAAACTTACAGGTCATGTAACCCTTCGCAACAATAGCCTTTTCTACACGCAGGAAACAGAATACCCGACAGCAGTAACGTATGGTGCATTATACTTTAATTGTGCTCGAGTTTCAATATTTCTCGCCTTATTCTCAATATAGTAGAGAATTGTACATTGGGCCCTTAGTTTTAAATTGTTGAGAGAACTTCTTTTCGTCATGGCTATTAAAATGTGGTAAAGAAAGAGAAGACCAGGGAGAAGTTAAGAAAGCTTTCGGAGATCTTAGATATGTAGTATTTGGTTATACTGGCTGAATCAATACCTACCTACCTAATTTACCTGGCTGCTCATGCTGTGTAGGTACGACATACTACATGGCAGTGTGTGTACCAGCTTGGTAATACCGGAGGTGAAAATCAGACATGCAGGCTTACATATTTTCTGTGCATCCATATGATCAAGAATCCCATTTAACTGCCGACCGACCAAAATATTTGATGTAGGATATGTACAATATATCCACGTAGCTCTTCGGCCTGATATGAGGGCGGCGGTTCAATGGCTTTCTCAAGATGTGTTCTGGTGGTAATTGCCTAGATACCTCGGTGTGAGAGATAATGTTGTAGTGGGTGAGGACAATGTATGCACTGTATTCTGCACAGTACAATAGTAGTACCTACAGTATAACTATCACATCTGAAAGCCGCACCTCATGTATCTAAGCCATAATTCGAGACAGCACTTAAAAAGCCAAGCGGACAACAAGATTGTCTAGCATAAGAAATTCACCAAGATACTTACTTACTTACCTACTGTACCTATGTAGTGTGGAATCTTCCTTTCAACATGGGAGAAAGGCAGCTTATTAATTCAGAAGATAAACGCCCTAAGTTGCCCCGGGAACTATTGCACAGTACTCATATAACATATAACTGTGCAAGTTCTTTCAAGCGCAAACGGACAGATCGAACAGAGTGCTGGGGGTGGGGCGTCCTGAGACCCGATTCAGTAGCCTCCGCATTCATTCTGGCCCTCCCAAAAAAAAAAAAAAAAAAAAAAAAAGGAAGGGCAGAGAGCCAGGTCGGCAAATTACCCCAAAGTACCTCCTCACCTCGCTACCCACCTGCACTACCTCCCCTAGCCTACCTACCTAGGTTACCTACCTGAAAGCTCCCACCACCACACTCCCTCCTTAGGTATCTACTACCGGTACCTTACCTTCCCACCTCTTGACCTACCTACCTAAACCTCGAGTCGCCACCGACCCTTTCCTCTGGCGATATCACCCTTTCACAGTACCTAACCATCCTAACCATCACATCAGTCCCTTCCTTTTCGACTGATAGCAACAACAACCCCGGTTCGAGTGCTAGCCTCGTTCTCTCTCTGTCCTCTCTCTCTCTCTGTCCTCTCTCTCTCTCTGTCCTCTCTCTCTCTCTGCCCTCCCTCCGTCCCGCCCGTCCGTCCTCTCCACAAGCGCGCCGTCGCGTCCCCCCCCTACCGATACCTACCTCACCTCACCTCCACTAGCCCAATCTCCTCGCTGCCTTTCTTCATCTCTCCCTCGACAGGCCGCCGCACAAATTCTTCCACTACCGCATCTTCACCTCCCCACTAATTCCGATTTATTGCAACCGACCAACGATTGTAATTTTTTGCTATTAGTTCTTTGTTGCTGCACCTTGCAGAGTGGTAGTAGAAGCGTATTCCTGGCCCGAGACATTTTTCTCTTCCGCTCTTCCACAACCCTCTTTGACCCATCTGGTCTTGTTTCTCGTGAGGCGCCTGTTCTGCTTGCCTGCACTTTTTTCTGCCGTATCAATCTTGGACCTAGGTATATACATATATTGAACCCACCTCCTCCTTGTCACGTACGGCCGCTCACCATTACCACTGTAGTTATTTGGCCGGGCCCTCCATAGTTCGATCCATCCCCTGGATTCACAAGAGAGATCCCCACGTTCTCTGAGCGCACAACCGACAGGACCCTCGTGGGTATCGCAATCATGGCCACAAACGGTCCTTCCGCCCACACCGACCAATACCAACCTAGCAGCGCCGCCGCCGCATCTGTGCCTACCGCTACCGCCGACCAAGCCACCTCCAACCTTGGGAAAGATGAAGTTGCCTGGTTCTTCGTTGAGCAATACTACACTACTTTGAGCAAGACCCCCGAGAAGCTTCACGTACGTCACATTGCCTATTTGATCATTGTCCGTGTTTAAGAGGCTAACCATGTTGTTAGTTATTCTATGGAAAGCGCTCACAGTTTGTGTACGGTCAAGAGGGTCAAGCCGCCAATGTTAGCGTTGGGCGTCAGGTATGCAATCCCGTCTAATCCTCGCTGGTATTCTGGCGTAATTTAGCTAATTGGTTGAATAGAACATCCAAGATCGTATCAAGGACCTTGACTTTCAAAATTGCAAAGTCCGCGTTTCGAATGTCGATTCTCAGGCTTCTTTCGAAAACATCGTGATCCAAGTCATTGGCGAAACCTCTAACAAAGCCGGTAATCCTAAGAAGTTTGTACAGACATTCGTTCTCGCTCAGCAACCGTCTGGATACTTTGTGCTCAACGACATACTGCGTTTCATCGATGAGGAGGGTGATGAAGAACCGGCTGAGCAAGCCGAGCAGGAGGCCGTAGGCGCAGAGGTGGAGGTTCCCGCTCCTGCGGCTGAGGAGGTGAAGGAAGCGGAGCCTGTCGAAGCGCAGTCCGTTGAGGATCAACCTACCTCCTTCGACGCTGAAGTCATAGACAAGAAGCTGGAAGAGGTTAGTGCAGCACCGCAAGAGGCTACGCCTGTCAACGGTGATGTCACCCCTGAGCCAATTGTTGAGGAAGCTGCGCTGGCTTTGGAGGATACTACCACGGCGACTGATGAGACTCTTCCTGACCCGGACACAGCTGCGCAAGAGCTAGCAGAGGAGACCGTCCAAGAGTCTGAGAAGCCAAAAGACCCAACACCAACCCCAGTTGCACCGCGTCAGCCTCCGGTCCCGGCTGCAGCACCTGCTCCTGCTCGGCCATCTAAGCCTATGACTTGGGCTAGCCATATCGCGGCGGCTGCTGGGCCTCCTAAAGTGAGCCCTGCTATGCCATTGACTAAGGCTGCTCCCGTTCCTGCTCCCGTTCCTGTCCCTGTACGCCCTGCCGTCGCAGCAACACCGACTGCAGCTCCTCAGACCGCCGCTCCTAGCGCTCAGGCAACAGAGTCCGCGGCACCTACAAAGGAGGCTGGCGCTGAGTGGCAAACGGCAGGAGGCGACTCTAAACGTCAGAATAGGCCACAGTCCATTTCAGGACCTCCTGCCGAGAAAGACGGCACATTAGGCTATGTCAAATACGTTACAGAAAAGGTGGGCCGTGACGAACTCGAGAGTGCGCTGGCGCAGTATGGCGAGTTGGCCTACTTTGACATCAATCGTCAGAAGGTGCGTTTTCTTGTCGCACATACCAACGTGCAATTGCTAATGTGAGATGTAGAATTGCGCTTTTGTTGAATTCAAGACGGCTGCCGGCTACCAGGCCGCTGTGGCCGCTAACCCACATGTGGTTAACGGAGAGAATATTGTTGTTGAGCCTCGACGCCCTAAAGCTGGTGCCTACGGAGGGAGCAACTACAATGCTGGGCGAGGCAACGCACACAGCCGTGGTGGTCGTGGAGGATTTGATGCTGGCCGCTCTGGAAGTCATGGTAGCCGTGGCAGCTTCGGGGGCCAAAACCGTGGTAGAGGCGGTCTGCCTCGCGGTAGAGGCGCGTCTCAGACAATCAACGCTTGAGTAACGATTTATTAGGTATTGTGAAGGCCGGAGCTTAGGCGGTGCAATTATGAACACTCCGGTGGCATATAGGCGAGGGGACCAATCCCAGTAGCTGCTGTGAAATAGCGATAGGATCGATATCTGGTGTGGACGGGGGACCTGGGTATTATTTAGCGGAGCTGAGGCAACATCGTCCAAGGCTCTTCTCATCTGTATTTGGCATGGGAAAAGCACGTGGTACGTGCTTAGACTAGTTAATGAATGGTGGTCGTTGCGGGGAGTGTATACATTTTATGCGGCTGGAAAAGTTCATGGGCCACATGCATGGGAGGAGTCAAGCGGGCGACGTGGCTCTGAAATCGGAGTTTGTACAGTTGTACAATATCCACGACATCATAACGCATGTATTAGTCTAATGCTATAAGAACTCACGATTACGAACATCCTGTCTTTGCTGGTACGTCGATTCCTCGCGACCGACAACTTGGGTATTCCATCAAAAGGCTTGTCAATGCTGTGGATAGACATGGCATTTATCAACTGCCTACCTAGAGACTATTTGATACATCACTGCATCCTATCGTTACGGCTGTTCGTATCATCTGTCTTGTACAATACTATATCAGGGGAGTTTCTATGTCCACCAGACCGAGCCTCTATTGCCGCCTACTGTGGCTCTCCATCTCCCGAGCCTTGGGAAGCTGTGCTCTCGGGCTTGTGCGAGGAGTCTACTAATATTGTTGGGGGGGGGAGTGGCATTGGCGATACTGTATCAACCTAGATAAAGCACGGGAGCAGTAATGCCTTCAGGGACTATGGAAACTAAGGTCAGAAAATGGGTACGGGGATGCTGAGAGGGGAGGGAGGCGACAGGAGGGATAGCAGGAGACGTAAAGGCCTAAGCTGACCGCGCTGCTAGGTGTGGTCAACTACTTTCAGGATGGGCTTAGATGTACCGCATCTTTTACTTGCTGTTGAACTTAGCACACACACACACACAAAACATGTGTATAGATATACTTCTATTATCCCATAGGTTCTTTAGCTTCCATTGGGGTCTAAATATATTGATTGATAAATATGGTATGGAATGGGATGCATATGAGGGTTGCATTTCAACGCTGCTATGCGCGGGTTGGTATCTGCATTAGGTAGGTAAGCAACAATATAGCCTCGCTATATGTGCGATGACTTCATGACTTCATGTCTTCATTGTTATTTTCTTTTATTGATTCCAAGAACTATCTTCTGTACATATGTCGTGTTCCGTTAGGTAAGTATGCACGCAGCCTTCGCGGCTCGTCATCGAGGCTAAGAGGTAGTTCGAAAGGGGGTTCTTCTCTTCTTGCTGTTTGTTCTAGGGGACATAGATGGCGTATTCGACACAAGGCATCTATCTTGCCAGCAAGCGAGGCCAGAGTCGTCCTGAATCGGATTTTAAGAACCCAGATAGTCTACACGATAAGCGGGTAGTCATCTATCTTGTTTAAACACCCTGCCCGGATCCCCTAATCTTCGTTTGTTTAGAGGATATGTAGATGCCGACCATGATTGTATTTAGCATAAAGGCTACGCCTCAGCCATCTCAATTTCTATCGTCCGCGTCTCACGGGCCACATCGTCAACAACATCGTCCATCATGTTGTTTGTGTTATCGACGTCTTCAAGCACTTTTTCTAGCAGAGAGACTAGAGACTCTATCTCAGAGCGCTGACTTTTGATGTCGTCGAACAGTTTTGCATTATGGGCTTGTGTGGTCTGTAACTTTGCATTGAGCTGTGATTGCTGTTGCGCGAGGTGAGGCGCTAAGTGTGCATCTAGCACCTCGTCTGGTGGTAGCAAATGAGGTCTTAAGAAGCAAGAGTTAGCAGAGAGAAGCAGCAGGATTAATTAAACCAGCAATACAAACTAAAAAGTCCAACTCCACTGGAATTATAGGAAGATAAGAGAGAGAAGGTAAAGAAAGCATTCTTAGGCCAAAAAGAATAAATCAAAGTGAGCGATGCCCAAAAAAACAAAAACAAAAGAAATACATACAACACCAGGGATTCGCTGGTCGTCACCGACCCAACTACTAATCTGGCGGTATCTGGCTTAGCTATGGGGGAGCGGACGGGACCCCGCGTTTTCCAGATCCTATGGTCGTATGTGCTAGACCACCCTTCCATTACGATTTATAAAGGAGACTGACTAGAAAGCTGGCCCACTTGTTTGAATCAGAATGGACGTGACAACGAAAATGAAAATAAACTCACGGCACTGGAGCATCCGCCCCACCACCCGCCTCTTTCCGCCTCCGCTCAGCTTCGCTGACCAGACTCTCGAGCTCGTTGAGTTTCGCGACGACGTTGCGCGATTGCTGTATGGAATCGAATTCTTTCTGCAGAACCGGCCAAAAAACGTGCAAAATGTCAGCCAAAAGGATACCACCCGTGTAAAATCTCTCTGCCTCCAGTTGCAATTTCCGTTATATAAATCTGATCCTCACCCTTAATGCAAACAGAGCTAGGTACGCAGGGCTGCGAGACAAGAGGAGAGAGGGGACGGAAACGGAAACGCACCTTGCAGAGCGAACGCAGCCTGTCCACCATCTGCGTCTGCACGGCGCGCAGGGTCGCGGGCGCGTGCGCGGCGATGTGGGGGTAGCACGCCGCGAAGTTGTCCCAGCTGATCTTGGCCAGCGTGTGCGAGAGCGCCGAGTCGAGCGTCGTCTGGAACCGCGATGCGCGAGGGCCGGGCGTCAGCGCCGTGTGTCGCGCCGGCAGCGGTGGTGATGCGGGCGCTTCTTGTGACTGCGATTGTGCTTGTGCTTGTTCTTGTGGTTCTTCGGTTCCCGGGTTGGGACGGGACGCTGGCTGTTGTTCCGGCGCCATTGCTGTTATACGTCCTTTTCCGTATGTTGTCGATCGAAAGAAATGCGTGGTGCGTTCGTATGTCGGTCTGATTTAGTCGATACACATGTGTCTACCTCATGTCTATCTCTCGAGTTGTGATGTAAGGTGGGGTCTGTTAAGAGTGATTGGTCCCAGATGTGTACGCAATTCGGCAATCAGATTAAACACAAGCAGAGTAGACGAATGCACGCTTGTGGTTCAATCCCTAGGTAGGTCGAGACGGTTCTCCTATTAATCAGAATAGCTAATTGATTGTAGACGCGTCTTGACATGCAACTCGCTCGCGCCGCCTCTAAGCATTTAAGCTTATCGATAAGCACGTTGAGTTGCTACAATACTACAGGTGGCATGCTTAGGCAAGAATAGGAGTTAAAGGCTGGCAAAGTCGGTGGATCCTAAGGTGTCTTTTGAACCAATATATTCATTCATGATTTAGTATCTCATTACACGTTGTACAGAGAATGTCCAAAATTTACTAGTTACAGTAGACTTCGTTCGGCTCTGCCATAGGTCATTCTGTAAACATTCATCAAATCCAACCCACTCAAGTCATCCCCCACTCATGATACCACCATCTCCGAGCTCAATGCTCCCAGAACAGAATGGCTGCGATGGAAAAGAAAACGCCATAACACCGAACAATGTATTTTCTTCCGGTCTTGTGGCGATACGGATTAGGTATAATCAACTGTTCCGGTCGGGGGCCTTCCGTCCCGGTTTCTCTCTAATCGTCTTCTTTGCCTCCGCTCCGCTGCTGACGCCGCTGCTGACCCCGGCGGCCGGGGGTTCGCGATTTGCCCGCTGGGGGTTGGGCTTAGAGCACTCCACGTTCCATGGCTAGCGGGACTGCCAACGCTAGAAACTGTCGGCGCACCCAATGGCGATCCGCCCGAGGGACCAGGTTGGCCCGAGTAGTATGCCGAATCCTTGCCTCCCCGTCCTCCGCCGGCAAACGCGGGCGTTGGAGGTGATAAAGGCGCGGATACCAGGCGTTCAGCCTCAGCCTCGTCTGCAGTCTTCCTTGCGCTTCCGTCTCGCCGATATCGTCGGTGTCCTGGTGTCTCGCTTCCCGATAGACTGCTCACTGAGGCCGATCTACCTCGTCGTTGCTCGCGACGTGCCTCCTCCTCCGTGAGCCGCCGTAGCGTCACATTTCTATCTCGGTCATCGTGGTATTTCACTTTGACTACACTGAGCGGCTGACTGACTCGGCTACGGTCTCTTTGATCTTCTTCTGCGCCTAGTCCCGCAGCACTACTTGTAGCGGCAGCGGAAGCCTGCTCGCCATCTCTACGGCGGCGCGAGGAATCCCGTCGATGAGGTCGTCCGCCTCTGGACACGTGTGACTCGCTCTCTGATCCTTGATGCAATGAATGTAGCAAGCCTTGAGGGTCAGGCGGCATCGGTGGCATGGAGACGGGTTCAACATCGTGCCTAGAATGCGATCTTGACCTGGAGCGCGGGGCGGAGACTGGAATGGCTCCGGATGGCGCATTTCCCGCTGCGAGCGGTGGCATAGGCGGACCGCCAAGGGATGTACCAAGTGGCCGCGCTTCGATAGAAGATTCGGTATCCTCTGACATAACGGTGGTAGTAGGTGCGCTAACTGGCGGTCGACGTCGTGATGGCCGAGTCGGTGTTCCATAACCATCTCCCGTGTATCTCGATCCATGCCTCCCATCTCGCCGCTCTTCTTCTAATCTTAGCCTCTCTTCCTCCGCTCTTCTATCTCGGCGGTCTTTCATTTTCTTTGCAAACCAGCCCAAGCCTATACCGGCGAGGATGCCCTTGCCTGCTCCGCTATGGTGTTCTTCCTCCCGTGCGCGTCTCGAGGGACTCACATACGAAGAGTAATCCGAGTAGAGCTGGCTATCCAGTGCCGATGTTGCTGTTCGAGCGTGCGATGCTTGTGGAGTTGACGGCCGAGGGCCTGCAGCACTCGATGCTGCGCCGGGGCCCTGCAGCAGTGGGGTCCGCGGCCGTGCACCAAGCTCCGTCCGATCTTCTGTGAATTCCGATTCCGTATAATCGTCTTGATGCTTTCGGGGACCCCTTGTACGAGATGGACCATATCTACCTGGTGTGTCTGTTGAGACCGCCGAATACTCTTCGTCGTATCTCCGATTATCTTTACGACCGGCAAATTTTTTGAACAAGACTCCTGCCCCTATCACGCCTCCTACAGCGAGTAACTTGCTCATCAGACCACCTCCTTTGCGGTCTGTCCTTTCGGAATACTTCTCGTTCCCCATATAGTAACTTGTGGAGCCTCTTCTTGAGGGGATCACCTCAGGTGTTCGCCCGCTTCGAGATGGAGATCCGCTACGACTGTGACTTCCTTCACTGCCGCGTTTTCGTCCACGAAGAAGTGCCCAGATCCCGAGTCCTGCGATTAGAGGACCGAGCCATCCGAACCCTCGTTTGGATTTATGGTCAGAACGGGTGACACCGGATTCCGACCGGCCACCGTAGGACCGACCTCCATAGTTGGTCAGGTTATCATCCCAGTCGTTTTCATGTCGCCAACTTAGGATGAAGTATAGGATGATAAGAAAACTCATCCACAAGGCATATAGAATAAAAGTGAATTTAGGAGATCCATATAAAGTTAGCCCGAGGGGGATTTGTATCACTCCTAAGATGCCAACAAGCCCTCCAAACCAACGATGGATCATGAGTCTCAATGATTTCTTGAAAATCTTCCTAACTATGCTGCCTCCAATGGCTTGTGTTAAGATTAAGACGTATATGGCGACGCCAATCCCATGGTGAGGGTTCGTCAAGGCACGTGAGGGACCTACGGCGAAGAATCCAAGGATAAATACGACTGTAGCTAGGCCGACGGAAAGAACTTGCAAGTATGCATGTATACGGCGGCCTCTTCTGCGATCCGGATGGAACCTCGCATACATGATAGCTAATGGGACAAGGAATAGAAATGTTATCGCGGCGAGGACTCCATGGCCGGTCACTAGGGAGTGATACTGAGGGATTGTTGCAAATCGATTTCCCATGCCTTTACCACGTTAGATGCACCTTTGACAACGGGCGCAGTCCTGCATAGTGACGACGTACCATTATATTGCGTAGTCTCCAAATTGAGGCCGACCAAGTTTGGTAGCAGAAAGGTATTCTTCGTGAAGTCCCACGTACCGTCACCGACTGTCATGGTGTCCGAATTATAGCTCGCCGACCCGGGGGCTGACAGCCCCTCGGCGGGTGCCATAATGGCAGCGGAATGTCGTCGGAGGCGACTTAATCTCGCAGCCAAACGATTGGGGTCACCCAAGAGTAGAATGCGGATTGCCTGGGTGGAATGCGGATGTCTCGGGCGTGAGCAGTAAGCCAAATATCGGTATCACCAATATCGGAGGAATTGGCACTGGTTGCTTTACTGTAAGCGCGGGGTTGCAGACGAGATATCGAGGAGAGAGGATTCTAAACTGTTATCGGCAAACAATTTCATGGTACTTTCAGTACAGAGAAAAACAAAAACCAGAAAGATTCTGAGGCTGAAGTGACTGCAGGAAGCAGAACACAGATTGCAGCACTCTAGCGGTGGAGGTGCAGAGGTGACATGGCACTGCAGAATTAGACGGAGGGACCCAGGTACGTAACTGGAAGGTTGTTTTCCTCCAGGGTCCTGTGAGGTTGCGGGGACGACGGGTGGGGCTTCAGGTGGGCTGCTATGGTAGTCACCCAATTTGAGTTTCCACTAGCTGTACACAGTCCGTATCGCCGGCCCGCTTGAAATAGGCTGACAGCTGCCAGTGGAATTCAATGATGGACAACTACATAGGTACATATGTAGGTACCTAAGTATGTATGCCAAGAACACATGTGCGTTCAAGTTGCTTCCAAGGTTACTTCTAGAATTAAATACTTACCTAAGTATATACCTTACATACCTATTAGGTTAGTAAAGATACCTACTTAGATTAGGTACCGGTACCTTATCTACCTAGGTACATATAGGTAGGTGTAGGTATGAGATCACCCTCAATGGTCCACTGAAAACCCCGTCCCACCCCTTCCCCAATGAATCGTATTCTTCAAACACCTTCACTCCCTTTAATCCGTGTGTCTTCAGAAGCCCGAGATATGTCTCTTTTGTTAGAAAGGTAAAAACGTATCCACCCGCCGGCGCAAAGCCGCGAACTCGGCGACAATGTCGACAGCCCGCCTCACTTTCTTGTATCCTCATCTTCTCCGAGCTGCTCGCTTGGCTGAGTCGACAGCAACACCACCTGCGAAGACCCGATATCGCAGCCGGCCCTGTCGATCCAACCCTTACGCTCGTTTATTCTCAACGTCCTCACGAGCCGCGCAAGCCATCTTCGAGCGACACGGTAGTGCTGTCGAGCCATTGCCGGTCATCCCCGACGTCGTGAAACCGCCTCAGCCAGACAAAATTCCCCCCAAATTGCCCGACCCCTCGCCCGACGAGAGTAAGAAAACGTCGGCTGAGGCCGCTCAAGAGTCAGATGCGCCGCATGACACAAACATCCCACCTAGCGGTGCGACGCAAGAGGCCTCACCTGACGGCAAGGATACGGCCTCGACAGCGCCACACAAGGCCGCCGTGGACGACACGATGCAGCATAGCGGCCCTATGGAGGCGGTCCTCCACATGCCGCCGCCAGACGAATCACACCATCCTCACATATCTAAACCCACATATGTGCATCACTTCGACAGCTATACGCTTGTGAAGCAGCTGCAGGCCAGCGGCTACACTCAAGACCAGGCCATCACCGTTATGAAAGCTGTTCGAGCTATCCTTGCACAGAACCTGGATGTCGCGCAGGAAGGGCTGGTAGGGAAAAGCGATGTTGACAACGTAGGCCAAGTCCAACGCATCGTGCGAGATCCAGATGTCTTTTCAGTCCGCTTACTCATAGCTTATAGGAGACCTACCTCTTTCGCGCCGCCTGCTCCGAGCTCAGCTCCGAGGTCACGAACAATAGGAGAGTTGCCGACGAACAAACACGCCAGCAACGAACGCAATTGCAACATGAGGTCGACATCCTCAGTCAGCGTATGTCCCAAGACATCATGACGCTGAAGGATGATGTCAAGGGTATCTTTAATGATCGGAGGATGAATGTCCGAGAGGAGCAGAGGAACATGGAGAGCGCTGTAAGTAAACTATCTGCGGTACGCCAACCGTAGTACCTGAACTAACCTCTCAACCAAGATACAACAAGTCAACCTCAAGATTAGTGTTACCCTAAATAGCGACTCCAGGTCCGATATTGAAGGACTACGGTGGGTGTTAATCAGGCGGTCGGTCTTGGGCATCCTTTTTATGGCCGTCCTGACGTTGTCCACCATACGCTACGCAACGTATGTCAGTCACGAGAGACAGCGAGAGGCAAAAGAGCGAGCACGACAAGCCGAAGAGCAGAAGAGGACCGGCGGCAGAGAGGATCGCGCATCGCCAATGGATGCAGCGGCAATTCTTGCGGCGAATTGACGAAAATGTGATACCCATGGACATAGACGGGCAAGGCCGGAAATATAGATAGTCTAGTTACGAATAACCTCGATTCGATGGAATAGCCTCTTGAATATGCAATACGGTATGTGTTTTGCCTAACACTAGAAAAATAAGAGGTTTTGGATCCAAACAGCATGCCTGAAGTCCGAGTTACGCCTGACGCCATGCAAAGGGCCCATAATGTGATGAGACCCAATTCAATCCGTACCCTACCTAACCATTCAAGACCTGTGCCACCATCCTCTCAGCCCCTATCATCTCTCTTGTCCGTAGATTCTCTGTCGAGAGCTTTCCGTAATCGCTCCTCCTGCCTCTTCCAGTGACTGCCCTCTTCGTAGTCTTTGCTGATCTTTAAAGCGTTGCGCAGACGCTCGCTCTCCTTGATCTTGGCGTCGGCCAGCTCGTGGACTTGATGCGATTTAAGGCCCCTCTTCGGCACCGACGACGGGCCGTCTCGCCCAGGCTTGTTCAGCTTCTCTCGTAGTTCCTTGCGCAGCTCGTCGCAGCGACGGTCGATCTCGTCTTCGTCAACACTATTATAAGAATAAGGCAACGTCAGTAATGTCGAAAATAACAATCAATGACCCTTCTTTTTCTCTCTCTCCCTTTCTTTTCGCTCTGGACCGGACCATGACGTACCCTTCGTCCTCAAGCTGGTCTCGCAGCTCGAACACCTTGACCTCGACCTCGCGCTTCCGGTCGTGCTCCAGAATCCCCTTGTCGGGCTGCCGCTGGCGATGCTTCAGGTGGTCGAGGTCCCGGGGGTAAGGGGCCGCTCGATCGCGGTCGCGCGGCTTCATATGTGCGAGGTTGCGCTGCACGTAACCAGAGGTGCCGCTGCCTCGCGGCGTCGATAGCCCTACGTTATCCGACATGGCTGTCGAGAGGATAGAGGCAATTGTTGATGACCGGCAGAGAGGGGGGTTGGTAAAGGAAATAAGAGGAAAGTGATGTTCTTAAAGCGAAGAGATATAACAATGTACCTATTGGGTACTTGGATGAAGGTAGATATCGGTACCTAGGGAAGTGCCTACCTCCAAGGTATGAAATATTAGTAGAGGTACCTCAGAACATGTATTCAGGTAAGGTACCTATAGTGGGGTTTCTTGCAGATACCTTATGTACCTAACCTAATAAGACAGACCTTGCTTCTATCGCTCACTAATTTGCCCCGCGATGACATGCGCAGTATGTACAGCTGCTCACGTCGGCTGCTTGACTCATTGTCGTACCCATCCAGATAATAATCCATCCAGAAAATCCATTCTTTCAAGCTTTCAAAACTCTATTCTGTCGATATTCCACGCCGATATTTTCAAGGCAATCTACGATTTTTGTTTGGTCAAATAAAATGCCCTCCTTTGCCCAGCCACAGTCTGGCCCCGTGTCCGACACCCCTCCGGCACTACAGTTTCCACCCATAACGAGAGACCATATATTGAATTGTTCATATGACTCTTGGTTTTTTAAGTCCGTCTTCTAGATCTTCTTCTTTACCTTCCCTCCTTCTAGAATCCAGACTATAGCTCACCAAATCTTAGATATCGGGCATCTTGCATAAAATCTCGTATTATTCCGCTGTCGCCAGAGTTTGTCAGCTATATTCGTGAGGATGGTATCATCCTTGCTGATGAAGATGAAGATGAATCGGAAGATGATGTTGAGTGGGAATCTACTCCATCAAATATACGACCCCCTATCCACGAAGTTGAATCCGACTCGGATAGTGACGACGAAGATCCGCCTCCAAAGCTCCCCCCAAATAAGAGGTTTCCCGAACTACACCAGCTGATCAAGGATAAAATCGCCGAACTGGGGGGCGCCGTGGCTCCCAAGCTCAACTGGACTGCGCCAAAAGATGCCACCTGGATATCACCACACCAAAACACCATCAAGTGCACGTCTCCTAACGATGTGTACTTATTGCTGAAGAGCTCTAACTTTATCACATACGACCTAGAACATGCCTTCGACGACTGCGCGCCGATAACCAACTCGGCCGTCAATCAAACGCCCTTCAAGCCAGTATTAGTCTTAAGGTCGTACTTTAACCCGCATACTGCTATGGAGTTTCGCTGTTTCGTTAAGCACAGGAACCTCGTGGCCATATCGCAGCGGGACCTCAACTACTTCGAATTCCTACAACCTCTCAAAGCAAACATCGTCGCGAAAATTTACCAGATTTTCAACAACAAGCTGCGCTATACATTTCCCGACGGCAACTTTGTCTTCGACGTCTACATTCCAGAGGGTGAAAACGAACCCCTGAGTCGAGCAAGGCTCATTGATATCAATGCTTGGGCGCCGCATACAGACAGCTTGCTCTTTGGCTGGCAGGAACTATTGGACTTGGAGGTTCCCGGTCCTATACTGGGTGTCGTGGGCGAAGGGGGGGATAAGGACCAAACCATCAGCATCGACGACGATGAAACAAGTGAAGAGGAGGAAGACAAGGACTTTACCCCTGAGATTAGGTTGATTGAGAAGGAAGATCCTGCAGCCTTCAATTTCAGCTCGCCGCAGTATTCAGCGCACAAGTTACCCAAGGATGTTGTAGACGCGAGTATGTCAGGAGAGGGTGGTATGCGTGAGTTCGCTCGAAAATGGAGGGAGATGACTGGTATGGAGAACCCTGCGAATTGGGAAGCCACCGGCAAAGACTAGCTAGGGTTTATGTAGGTCCTGAATCGATCTAAATGCAGTTATATCCCAGCTTTCGCTGGGGAAAGATATAACCTAGAGTATGGATTTATTGGGTCGGAAAGCATCTGGGTAGTATCCAAGGATTCTACACTAGACTCCATGACGGATATTCGATAGAGGTATACTTAAGCCTAAGTTTTAGAAAATCTCCCAGTATAGAGTAAACAGTTACTATCAGGTATGGGCATAGGTATCTATTATAGGGCTACATAATCATCGGAGAGCATATGTAGGAGTTTTTCAATCTTGGCGCTTTGTCGGTATCGGATTCGCACTCCATTTAAGGTTTAGCGAGTATCTAACACGAGCCAACAAGTTGTACATGGGGTTACGTAGGAGCCTAATGTACGTGGGTAGCAGACAGATAGGAAATAGGATTCGAGATCGTGTTAGCCTCTCAGGACTGAGCCTCCTTTTGCTTCACCACTCTGCCTTTCCTAAAGCGTAATGCGAATGCGAAGCTGGGACGTCTCTGATTGGCCCATATTGGTATATCGCCAATCTACATCTACCATATATAGCACTCTTGAAATAGGATCCTCTATTGCCTCAACCCCAAACCCTTGGAGGAAGCGTTGCATTGGACATTTACTATGGCAACATAGCGTCTCAGCACTGTGGTTGGATGAGGGCGA
Organism: Xylaria sp. FL1777; assembly: GCA_022578965.1. Classification (NCBI taxonomy): domain Eukaryota; kingdom Fungi; phylum Ascomycota; class Sordariomycetes; order Xylariales; family Xylariaceae; genus Xylaria; species Xylaria sp. FL1777. The sequence goes on along the minus strand of MU400562.1, from coordinate 179,703 downwards.
TGAGCGACGACGCTATGATCCCAGCAAGACACAAGGGAGGCCAGGCCAACTATCTAGAATTAGAGCTGATCTGCTACCGCTATAAATGTACGCTGCCAGTAATGTGTTGAGATGGTTTCTGAATGCGCATATAAGATACTCGTTATGTTGCTTAGATTCGCTGACTATCGAACGCGAGCCTCGCTGTTTTCGATCTAAAGTTACACTTGGATAATAAAGCAGCCGGGCAAGATGCATTCGATGATTGGTAATGTATCTATTATTCCTTTCGGTCCGCACGAGACGTGTACTCTTGAACTATGTCCGATCGAATACTCGATATTCCGATACCGACCCTCCCTGGCGGCCAATGTCACGTTCCTCGTCCTATACTTTATCCTGATGCTCGTCCACCTCGCTCTTGGGCTGCGGCTCAAGGACTGGTGGTTCTCAGGGGCCACGATGGTGGGTTGTGGCTCTAACATTATCGGTTACGCTGCGCGGATTCTTTTATGGCAGAACCCGTTTAGCTTTGTTGGGTTTCTATTACAGATTAGTATGTTCTTATTTCTTTCCCAGCCTAACTTATCCACACATCATCATATCCTCTTCGGGGGGGGGGGGGGGGGAAATAGGGAGCAACCAAACGTCAAAATCTAGCTAGCTAATGCACGTCACTTACTTATGTTGAACAGTCTTCGTCGGCTCAGCCCCCGTCTATTACTCCGCGGCCATCTATGTAACAATGACCAAGACTGTCGAGAAGCTCGACGAGTCCCTCTCCCGAATCAAGCCGAAACTATACTATGTGATCTTCATCTTCTGTGATTTCACGTCCCTGACATTTCAGGCGGCAGGAGGGTATGTGATGTTTAAACTACAAAGGCTGTCTGGAGCATTATGCATTTTACGTTTTCTTCATGCCCCCCTGAATCTCCTCCTCTATAACACAAACAAAACTGCCCCTTTGTTTCGTGATTATCCCAACAAACACTCGTGAACAGAACCTCACCTAAAAGCCTTTCAATTTGTAACATAGGATTCGCTAACACAAACTCAACTGCGTCAGGGCCATCTCATCTGTCTCGAATGGCTCCAACTCAGTGGGCGTCGACCTTGCCCTCGCCGGCCTAATCTTCCAAGTCGTAACTATGCTAGCGTTCGTCGGTCTGTTGGCCGACTACCTGATCCGATATTTCCAGGACAAGCCCTTCCACAGCGTCAATGTGCGACTAAGAATATTTCTCGGAGCTTTGAGTGTTGCCATCCTACTTATCCTGGGACGCTGCGCTTATCGCGTGGCTGAGCGTAAGTTTCTCCCCACGACCTGACTTTCAATCATTTTTGCTCTGGTTGTCTCCTCTGAGGTTGGAGCGTATATCTACCGGTTGACTGGCTGGCTGACTTCTTGATGCGGTTGGAATAGTCAGCGAAGGCTACAGCGGCACTTTGTTCCACAATGAGCCGTTGTTCATTGGCCTCGAGGGCGTACTAATCGTTCTTGCTGTCATCGCGCTGGCTGTCGGCCACCCGGGATTCGTATTCGGTGTCGATGGGTCGAAGTTAGTCAAAGGGTAGCGCTTTACCTTAGCTTCTAGTAGTGGAGAAGTTGGCGTTGAACTTGAAGGCAAATGAAGGGGAATTATTATACTCGGGGTAAGAAAGAGAGGGGAACTAAGGAATAAAGGAAAGCTAGAAACTGGACAAGTCTAAAGCATGAGGCTTGGAAGGTTAAGAAATAGTTATAATATTTCTTTTCTCACTCTTATTTTTTAAAATCCTTCTTAGTAGAGCAAATATTTCAAGCTTAACAAGGCACCCACTGTATTTTTCTACTTATCATCCATATACGTAACAGCCCTAATGCCTCGTTTATTAGGGTAAACTAGCCGCAAGCTTGGTAGGCCGGAGAGATAAGTCAAGTGGTAATCTTATTCGTAACGGTCAGGTTTGCTTGAAGGCGTATTGGCATAGACAGAGACTATGGCCATTATTTAATGCAACCATTCCTAAGCCACTTGAAAATATGCATAGAAACAAATCTGAATTAGGATTGATATTTAATTTTTCCATTCAGGCTGTTAATCGTCATGTTTTTGTAGACACCTCTCCTCCCTTTGTTCCTAGTTGCGAGAGTTATTCCACTTCACCCTCCGAAGAGCAAGACTTGCTATCATCTTCCACAGCGTCTACATAGTCTATATTAGAGTTCGTCTCTTCCTCTCTAGTAGTAGGTGCTAGAGCGTGTGCCTTCGAGGTGGCTTCCTCCAAGTTTTTGCCCGCGAACACCTGGTATTCGCCGTCTTCCTTGATCATATCGGCTATAGCCATCTCTTCGATGCGATCCAGCTCTGCTCGCTGGGCAGCCAGTTTCTTCAGAGTCTCCTTAAGTTTCGAGGCCAGTACGTGTTTGTTACGCTCCAGCTCTTCGATTGCTTGCTGGATATTTCGTCGCAGCTCCGTTACCGACTTTAGACGCGTTGTATCTCCCAGGAGCGCGGCGAAGCTCTCTGCGTTAAGCAGAAGCTGCTCTAGCCCCCTTGCGCTAATACAGATGCGGTGTACGGCGGTGTGCCGGATGTCGGCCACGGAGCGGAGTAATTTAGTAAACGGCTCTCCCGTGTCGTTCGCTTTATCGAAGAGCTCGCCCCGGCGTTTCAGCAGTTCCTTGGCCCAGAGGTTGAGCTCGGCGGCCTCGGAACAATCCCACTGTTTCTTCTTCAGAACGTCCGGCATGACACGTTGTCCGAAATCAAAGCATGCATCCTCTAATATGCTTTGGACCTTGGTGAGGATGCGATGTTGCGTTCTTAGGGGTAAATAAACCGGAAACAATGATGGGATGCCGTTTGTTTTTTTAACGACTGCAGGTTCGTCATTGTGGCAAGTCTCAACTAAACAAAAGTATTGATTCCTATTTTAGCATAGAGATGAGAACATGGAAGGGATGCGTACCACTCTCTATCTCGGCTATGTCAGCATGAGAGATCGAATCCTGTGCGTCTGCAGGGTGGTCTAGTACAGCTCCTTTAATGGCGTTTGCATCATGTATAGCAGCCTCGACTTCGGACGCCTCTCTCTCTGCGTTCTGAGCGGGCGACAAGTCGAACACCTCAGGAAAGCGGATCTTTGCCTTCAGCGTGGACTCAAATATCCCTTCAGTGAGAAGAGTGCGGGCCGTATTGCAGATTGTGTCGATATTGTGCTCCTTGATCAGATCTGACACGTCTGGGTTTTCCTTTCTCTTGGTTATATGCCTGCGTACGGCCGCTGACTGGCGCATCTTGGCATCAGGCCCTTTAAACACATTCTTCAACGCTAGATAGACTACTCGCTCGTCAGGGGGATTTCTGTCCTTCATGACTTCGGGATTGTAAGATGAAACGGCTGTACAATCTAACTACTTATCTAGTAACGACAATACTGAAATGAGAAGAAGATGTAGGAGACTCTCAAATTAACTTCCAACTGCTCTTAAAAAGAATGAGAGGCGTTTCTTTTTTCTCCGCTTACCCCCTCTTCTGTGGCTGACCTCCAACAGCTTACCTGGTAGGCTTCTACGTAACGCAGTAAACGCCTCATGATAGGTGCTACACGCTTTCCAATATCCGAGACAAAATAGCCGTGAAACCCCTCCAAGTCGCCAAATACTCTCCGCAGCTTGGGGTCTGTTAATCTTAATCATATATTAGAGCGCTTCTTATGGCGTATTCTGCAGCTAATAATAAGCTTATCATAAAGCCAAGGCGAGAATGACAGCAGAAACTAATAATTTCGATCCCATTTCTCATTTTAAACATTTAAGAGAAATCTTTGCCTTATGAGACCTAAACAGTATAAAATACTCTATTTTAGTATTTCCAAACGTCTGGTCCTTAGTTTTATGTCGGACCATTCTATATTAACTTGTTGTCATTTGCACGTAAAATCTAGTAGGTATTATGTCACGTTGAAGTGGATACCGGCTCGGCAAAACCACTAGCCCGATGAGCCTATATATTACGATCTTTTCATTTGTTATACACTAGCTAGCTTCTAGAACTTAGATCTTCTAGAGACTATTCACATGAGCCCTTCTGGAGAGTGCACTGGTCAACTTCCATATAACTAAGCGTTTACACACCTCAACGCGACATATTACTATAGAACGCTGGTTGAATATATTCATGGAGAGGTGGGTCATATTCATGACTAAATAATAAGCCGAGTGAGCTTATGTATTTTTTATCGTTTCCTCTGTTATTTCTTAGCTAGATTTTTAGAACTTGGATTAGTTCATTCAAGACTGTTTAGCAGATCCTTTTTGGAGAATGCACTGATCAACTTCTCTATTACAGAGCGTATATCCATATTTGTGGGAGAGTATATCCTGTATTACATAGGTGCCTCGTTAAAGGAAGGACATAAGCTATAATACACAATGCCTTTCGCCTTAGAATGGCATTGATAGCATTAGTAATTGCAACTTAATTATCGCTATTTGATCGAATTAATCTACGGTTTCATGGAAGATTGAAAAACATAAAGAATCGCTAGCGGAATAATCAGCGTAACAAAACTTTGGATCGTCTCTTTTTTGGTGAGGCTAACCGAGGAGGATTTTGAGTAAGTTATGAGCATATAGGCCAAGTCTTATATTACGACAGCCCATCGTATTAGGCTTTGCCTGCGTGCCTTTTAAAGTGTTGCTATCATGGCCCTAAGCATAAGTTGACACAACCCACTTTCTGAAAGCAATAAAGCCGTTGCCGTTGTGAGTAAAGACTCACCCTAATTAATCGCCTGCTCGGTAGTGTCTCATTATTCGACTACATGACAACCAAGGAATGGGTATAAGTAAGTGCTTCTGTGAGACAATTCCGTAATCCTCAATCAGGAAGTTCTATATCCCTCTAATATCAATAGATCCTCTTGCGTGATCTTGCCGTGCAGCGCTGCCGGTCGACAAATATCTATACCAGTATTGCTGACTTATACGGGGTAGTTTTCCCGATGGCATAAGCACTCCCTAAATCCTGACAGCACTGTAGGATTTAGTATTTCTAATTGTCTAACTACACTAGAGAGCTCCTAGATGTTAATTTTGCCCTGTTGTGAGTATAGATTCACAATTGAATATGTACGCCTCAAGCCAGTCCGAATAGTCCATGGCGATAATACAGTTAGTTATTGTAACCAAGACCGATATGACTCTTGAGGTAATATCGTCAATGCTTTCAGAGGCATGCCACTGTGATGAGGACTAAATGGATAAGCTCGTATGCGTGTGTATGACTGGGACATCTGGTCTACAAGTACCTATATGCATCGGGGGTACGCTTTCGGCACTTCTCCGTATGAGAACTCTAACTACCGGATGTGGCTTTGGAACCCTTGCATCTACCATGTTACACTATATGCATAGGTTCGCTTGCTCAGCTGTAGTGGAGCTATTTCCATAGCTGGGTACGCCGAATGCAGCTCGACTTGACGAGGGATTGGCCATAAACGGCGACCTCCCTGCTGAACCTTTTCTGTGGCATTCTCATTGTTGCATAGCAACAAGCCATTTAACCAATTGCCCATATCAGTACTACCTAGTCTGACGAGTTTTGTCATCCTTCATGCCACTCTGTGTTCCTGCACATTGTATACTATGCTTGTGATAATGGATTAATGACTTTTAGAGAGAGAAAAGAAAACGAGCTGTTAAGCAATCTAATATTTAGATAGTGATAAAATAGTTGATATATACTATATAGTACGTGAAATGTAAACGTGGGATGCAACACGCGTCGTGAAAGACTAGGTATACTGCGTAGGAATGAGAGAGTGTCAATCTGAGCTGTTCAAGGTTAATCCCACCGGTATAAATACTACATTTATACATTTAGCCCACTGACGTCTGGTGCTAATTAGCATCATTTTGCGGCTCCTCCGTGTCTGTATTGTGGGAATCGAAGTAGACAAAAAGCATTCGCATTTCTAGGTGTTAGAAGATCTTATACTAAGTCATGAGCTTGATTCATCGTACTGCTGATTGAAAATAACATGTGCTACATAGCCTACATCACACTTTCCCCACCCTTGTAACTCGAGAGAGAAATGTTATTCAGTACTATAGCGGTAGGTAGTGATTGAAGTCGGTAAGTGTGGAATTACATACCGTCCAATACTCACATTTTATTACGTTGCTCTCAGTAAGGTAGCTTACCTAGGTACATAAATTTGTGCGGGACACAAGTATTAGTAGGTACATAGGTACATACTAGGTAGTATTAGGTATGGTGTCGGAATCCGAATGAGGAAGTGCCGACCCCGCTATACTCGAAACCAAGAATTACAAATGGCAAAGACTCCCCAATACTAACCTATTTACTTACCTACCTACGCTAGATAGAGCCCACACCATCCTCTTCCTCCTCAGCTTAAGTACACTGCAATAGGTCTTATACTTACCGACTCAACCAGCTGTCAGGAACTTGGAGGGTTAGAGCTAAGTGATTGATAACTCTAGTACATTGTCTGGTTAACGCGGCCATCCTGGTTTCTCGTCGAGGTCTAGCATTCTCGTATAATTGAATTTTCTCAATATCCTTTAATCTTAAAAGAGCTTGCGTTCAACTTAGGTATACTTCGTACCGGTACTGTAACTCATCCTACACGTGTATATCCCCATGTCCCGGTCGAGCGACAGGGAATGCACGAGGCTCATGCAAAGAACTACGCTAGTCTTGTCATCTTTCGAACACATGAGCTGACTACTCCAGGGCTGTGGTAATTGTCGAACGCTAGGTTATCATTGCCCCTTCAGACTTAGCAGCTGAGTGAGAGTTCAACTTTCTTACCCATTACGGCTAGCCTATCTGTATTAATAGCATCCTAAATACGCAGTAGTGTCTTTTATGCATTCATCGTCCGAAATCCTGGTTGAGTCTTGATTGGTTTATAATTCCATGAGGACTTCTACGTAGTACGGAGTAGTATAGATCGGGGTACCCAAGTTTTGCTCCCGTTCCACTCTCTTACATATTTGTCAACGTTCGAAGTACCATACCTGGCATTCCTTGGGCTCGCCGAGGGATACCTCGTCAAGAATCGCTCAAGTCGAAAGCAGGGTATCCTCGGTCTCGTCGTCTCGATGCCAGCTCAGCAACAGATACAAGACGGCCATTTTAGGTGACTCGAGAGGACATCAACGGTTGCTGAGAACCTCTTTACCTCTCATCATAGATGCTAGACACCACGATTTCTCCACTAGGTAGTATCATACTGGGTAGATACCACCGTCGCATTGGCACGAGGTGGTAGTACCTTATCACGCGCAGGCCTCCCCGTCCTTGGCAGAACCAGCTTGTAAATAAGCTTACTGGTGTATGTACGCTAGGAAGTAAGTAGTATACTACTATACAGGACTATCGACGAACCTCTTATGCTGCTAGTACTCATCTACTATACATTCACAACACTAGTGTCCGCGTTAATGTATAGAAGTCAGAACCCCTGGTCTAGTCTCCAGTGGCGCTGGGAAGTCGGAGCGGGAGGAATCAGGATTGGGTATTCAAGGTTTGTGTGTAAGTATGGTGTTTGCATAATCCTCCACTTATGACAGATTGTGTGATATGAGGATGAGCAATGCCTCCTTCAAATTGGTAACACTAACAACCCATGTCCAGAACATGTCCACAAAATGGATGATACCCCACGGAGGCGACCTGGTTGTACGAAATGCCGGAAGCCTTAAATACCTCGCCGCAATCTCGCCGCACGGGTGGTACCGTGGCTTGACGTTCCCCAGTCTCTGGTCTCTTTGGACGTGACGGTTACTTTCTTTCATCAGATTCCGATTCTCAATTCCACAGCCGACCATTTTTCAGTAGCCGATCGCAGGCGAAAGGCTCGTTTATTCACAATGGCGGCACCAATAGAACAACAACGAAAACGAATTTTCCCTAATGAACAATTTTCTACTTCGGCCGTTACCTTAGCAGAGTCGGAGCCGTTAGTAGAAGCCGAGGAGCCGCCCAAGCCTAGCAACGAGATAACATGGTGGCAGCGACAGTTCGACCACGCTTGCATCACTCCCGCTGTTCTAGCATGGAAATATAAGGGTCAGGGCACGCCTGAGAGTCCCTACATAGTTGACTTTCTTCCCGACGACAAACGAAATCCTTTCTTATTCCCAGGATGGTTCAAATGGTCCATTACCGCGTTCAAGGCCATGGCTGTTTTGGCTGTCGCCTTTGTTTCGACCGCCTATTCTTCTGCTGTAGGCGAGATCGTTGACGAATTCCACATACAATCTCCCGAACTCGCTATCTCGGGTATCTCTCTTTTTGTCCTTGGTTTTGCCGTTGGGTGCGTCTCGCTCGTTAACTGAGTATGAGATATCATGACTGATGTGAAAACTTATAGACCGGTATTTTGGGCACCTCTGGGTGAGATGTATGGACGGCAGATTACTTTTTTTATCTCTGTAAGTTGGCTCTGATGTTCCAGATTAAAATTCTCGCTCAGCCCGTGTACTCTTATCACCACTATTGTCAATACCACTTGATATCACGTCACACTAACTCAGGGGTAGTATGCTGCTTTAACAGCCTTGAACGCTGGTACTGCTGGAGCTCAAAATATTGGTACTCTCGCTGTTTTACGATTCCTTGCGGGAGCTTTCGGCAGTTCTCCTTTGACCAACTCCGGCGGAGTGATTGCAGATATGTTCGACGCCAAGGAAAGAGGCTTTGCTGGCGCGCTCTTCGCCATGGCACCATTCTTAGGACCGGCTATCGGACCTATTGCTGGCGGTTTCCTCGGTCAGGCGGCAGGATGGCGTTGGGTGGAGGGTCTCATGGCGATCTTCACTGGTGTCCTCTGGATCGCCGTGGCCTTATATGTCCCGGAAACATACGCACCAGTCCTGCTGCGTAAGCGAGCTATCGCCCTCTCCAAAGTTACCGGTCACAGCTATATATCGAAACTCGAAGTTGGTCGCCCCAAGAAGACGGCTGTCCAGGCGTTCACTATGGCCTTCGTGCGTCCATGGGTGCTTCTCTTCCGCGAACCGATCGTTAGTTTGCTGTCTCTGTACTTGGCCGTCATCTACGGAACCCTTTATCTGATGTTTGCGGCCTTCCCCATTATTTTCAACGAGATGCGCAATTGGTCCGAAGGTATCAGCGGTCTGGCATTCTTGGGTATTGCTGTTGGTACAGTCATCTCGGTTGCCTGTTTCGGCTTCGATCAAGCGCGATACCGAAGGATTTGCGAAGCCAATGGCGGAGCACCCGTTCCCGAGGCTCGACTCCCGCTTGCGCTCATTGGCAGTGTACTACTCCCCATTGGACTCTTCATATTTGCTTGGACCAATGGTACCAATTTCCACTGGATCGTTCCCATCGTTGCGTCTGGGATATTTGGCGCCGGCTTGGTCAGCGTCTTCCTCAGCACGCAGAACTACCTTATCGATTCTTGTAAGCGATAATTATTATTTCGTGTGTATGTTGAACGACAGTTGCTAACTATTCTCCTATAGACACAATTTTTGCGGCGTCCGTGATTGCTGGTAGCTCAATCCTGCGTTCTTTATTCGGCGCAGCCTTCCCTCTCTTCACTACTCCTCTTTACAACTCGTTGGGCATCCACTGGGGAAGCTCGGTCCCTGCTTTTCTCTCTTTGGTTTTCCTTCCGTTTCCCTTTCTCTTTATGAAATATGGCGCGAGAATCAGAGCCAAGTGCAAGTACGCCGCCGAGGCCACGGAGACAATGGCCAAGCTTAGAGCTCAAATGGCCCAGGCTCAAGGTGCTACTGATGCCAACAAGACGACGGAGAAAAAGCAAGCAGTTTAAAATGAATTCTCTTCACTATAACTATGAAGTCGTCTCATTTAGAGCTAAGGGGGTCTTATTTTATCTTGGCATAGCGATCTTTTGCGTCACGACACGGCAATACAGTCATTGGTTCCTTATATTATATCGGGGTTGTATGTGTATATATATGATTATAGACGGGTACCAGGGGAGGAAGGGTGGGAGTCATAACGAACCGCGCATGTTTCCTTTTTGGGTTATCATATTTTAGAAAGAGGCTTTGGAAGTCGGGTCCTCAAAACCAAACGTTAACTGGTTTCTTCCAACCCCTTTTTCACGTTCCTTTCGTGATGTTTTATACTTTTGCAATAATATCAATTTAGTCGTACATTCCTTTCTTCTGGGCGCACAAAGCTTTGTTGCAACAGTGTCTATTTGAGCTGAACCGTCTCTTGAAAGCTTGTCCTCGCAACACATATTGATATTAAGCCACACATTTCTAGGGATCAGTCAACTTAAATGGCAATGGTTTCAAAGAGAGCCCAGACGGCTCGTAGATCTAGACGACTTTGATAATGCCAGCCGTGGTGCTCTGGGGTCTATGTCTGAAGTGGTAAGCAAGACATCATGGCTCATTGACAACCTATAAGGCCATCAGTGTCTGACTATTACAGGGACATTATAAACAACTTTGCAAAGTTTGCTGCCATACTTACAATACTTGTAGCCGTGTTAGACCCATTTTCACAGCAGCTTGTGAGCGTGGTAGAATGTAAACGGGAAAGTGACATATTGATGGCGTTCGTTGCCCGTACCAATGCCTACTATGCAACTGGTGGTCATACCGGTGCGCTTGAAGTAAGCTGCTTACTCGCTCCTCATCTATCAAGGAGTCTCACTCATATCCTATAGAGCGAAATAGATAGTCCCATGGCTGTTGCCATCAACGCCGGCCTTGTCAATCCACCTAATTATATTCCATCACTGGTGACCACCACTTGTCCATCAGGAAACTGTACCTTTGGAATGTTTTCTAGCGTTGCGGCCTGTCATTCTTGTGCCGACATCTCGTCACAAATCAAGAACTTGACCGAACAAACAGGATTCCTCAACTATTCGCTGCCGGCGACTGATGCTGACGATCAACTATTCTCAACACTGCAAATTGTCTTCGACGTCATGCTTAACACTAGTGCCGCTCTGAGCCCAAACCATCTCCTGATTCGAGACGGGGCGGGCAAGGCCACTTTTGCACAAGAGTAGGCCTACCTAGGTAGATAGGTATAGTTGGATCATCTGAGAGATGATAACGCAGCTTCGTGAACGATAGGTCTCGGTCTTCGAAATGCTCAGCTCCCATTCGACGCTTCATGTATGCCGGCGGTAAAGTTGAGAGCCTGTATAGAAACATTAACAAGCAACTCCCAAATTATGATACCCAGTCAATCAGTCGAAATATTAAATCTATCAACAGTTATGAATCCGATATCGATCTAGTCAAGGTAGGTAGGTTGAAGACGCTAAAGTTAGTATTGTACTCATCTCTCTTAAGATAGAAGACAACATTAATCTTGAGACTATTCGCTAGTTAGGTGCTTTTCTTTGCTAGAAGGTTAAGCGCTCGGTCGGATTTCACCACGTCCTATCGGGGAGTTAGACGCTGCCTCCGTCAAGACCATCTATCCCGTGGTTCTTCTCCGGGATTAACAGTCATCCTATACTTTATTACTCTTCTCTTAAGGTTTCCTACCGCAGCAGGTTCCTCTAAGATACAAAAAAGCTATCGTCAACGAACTGTACGCTTAGATCAAATAAGGAAAGGAATGGCTAGTTAGTTGCATAGAAAATATCCCTAAATTTGTGCTAGGTAAGTATTTATTATTACCGATAGGTTTCGATGTTGAATCTGAAAACAGAATCTCCTACGTATATACGTGGTTACTGAGTACCTTAGGTAAGTACCTACCTAGGTAGGTATCTATGTATCTGTACATGTGTATCTCCAATGTGGCTGATGGGGTGGCTGGGTAAACTTCGGGGTTTCTAGGGCAGGATGGGGCTGGAGTGGGGCGCACGTTTCTGTCGGCTTTTTGACAGAGCTCGTCGTTTTACTGATTTAAAGCCACTGCGAAGTAGAACGGCACGGCATGAGAGCGAGCCTCAATGGGCTTAGAGACATCATTGAGACGCATGTGTTTGACTTTTTATGTCAATGTCAATTCCGCTACCTAGTCTAGGTTCGTGTTTACCTAGACATTCCCGCAACAGAAAGAAGTATGTATCGTAGTGACCTGGACGAGACGTCTTTGCCGCCTCCTCATTGTTTCGGCCGAGTGCGCAGTTCCATAACCTTTTTATGCCCTTGTTCCCCAACACCAAACCATGTATCACCCGCGGTATTTAGATCGTGGTCTCGTAGGCAAGAGGGGTGACAGTCTCGGGGAGGTTGTCAGTCATTGACACAGTGGTTGCGCCACGGGGTAGGGTTGGCTGTCGTTTAACCTGGACCGTAATGCCCTCCGCGCGGGCCTTCTTCTTGGCCTCGGCATTCGCTTTGACCCGTCGGAGGAAATCGTCTCTTGATCGTGAAGGTTGGACATGCTCAACGCGCAGGTTCACGCGCTTCTCGAGGTATCGGTTTCCCACTTTCTTCTTGACAATCACCCCTACGGCCGACTTGGTAACGTTGTAGACAATACCGGTCTGTCGAGTTAGTGTTGATCTGGATCTGAGGCACCGAGAGAGATTACCTTGCCATGGTAGGTTTTATGAGGCATGCTGTGACACCATGTTAACAGAGACGGGGAATGGATGGGCTGCCACTTACCCCTTCTGCACAGCACCGTTGGCCTTGATATCCACGAAGTCTCCCACATGATACTGTCGCATGTACACAGTGAGGGGAATCGATCCCTTCTTGCGGTAGTCTCTGCTGAAGGCATACTGCGCAACAGGTTAGTTTGAACGACGGAGAAACGACAGAGCTGTCCATACCCTCGTTCCGGCGCGAAGGCCGGCAGCGTGACCCATTTTGACAGTGTATGAGAGATACTCTGTGTGTTATTGAAGGAGGTCGAGCTCGGGAGGTGTTGGTATGAAGGTGTTCAGTGTCCAGGAGAATTCAAGAGCGAAACACCCTGCAATTGTGGGATCAAAATGAAGGCAGTGGGCTGAGAGGCCCACTTTATGTGGACCGTGCAGACTCTTGTCGTGTCGAAGGCACACTAATCTTGATTAGGTTAGGTTATGAGAGCGGTGGCTTAACCGTGGCGGTGCAGAACGAGCTGCTCTAACTTCTACTGCGAAGGATTGAAATGGAAGACAACTGGCCGATTACTCGTGCATTTTCACACATTTACTTACCCTAGACGACAACCTACCCGTTTTACAATCTCAACACCACGATGACCGATTCGTCGCACGCCCTACAATGAGTATTGGTGTCCCCGATCTTCTCTATATAAGAAACTATGCATGCCCTTATGTGAACAGTGTAGCAACTTTGGCGGTTACTCTATCTTCTTACGTGTAAACGCGTTTGCTTTCTGTGTTTATCGTAGGATATACCTGGCAAATCTTCGCTAAATGAAAAGAAGGTTGCCTACGAATCATTATATTACCTACCTAGGTAGACTTATATGAGACTTGCAGAGGACTCCCGAAGGCGTATTGTTATGGAAATATAATTCGTACCTCTATTTACTTTTGGTTTGGCCCGTGCTAAATGTCTCCGCAAAAGCAGGTACTAGCTACTGCGTAAAGCCGCCGCACAAAGTACCTACCTACCTACATACCTACATAGGTACTGTGTGAGGGGCAGCTTATCTTTTCATAAACCCATCGGTATTACAGTATTACTAGTACCTACCTAGGTACCTAGGTACAGTATCTCTGTAGCTACCCCGCCACCTACCTGGCTCAAACCTGGTGCTGTCTAGTACCTATCTCCCTTACCGTGCCTGACCTGAGTATTGCGTACCTGTACCTAGGTGTAGGTACTGCAGACGAGAGATGCACTTTAGTTCGTAGTATCTACCTTACCTACCTGGATGCACTCAACTTAAGGCATCCAAACAAACCACCGCTCTGCTGGTCAGTCTCGGATACGACCGCAAAGGCGTCCGCCTACCCAACCTCTATCTAGGCTTGTACATGCTCTCTGTGTGCTCCTGCATGTCGGAGAAAGCGATCGACGAGCCTATACTACACCTGCCCGAGATTTGACTTGACCGTCACTCGCTCTCGCTCTCTCTCTTTCTCTCCCTCTCTCTCGTATCATCACCGAACACGTCCTCGTAGAGCTCTGGATACACCCGGATTCGCCTTGTCTGTCATCGCCATTATGGCTTCCAGTCTCCTTCCCTTCTTTACCGCCATGGAGGACCAGGGTAGCATCATTGTCAAAGGCATGCCCTTCCCTTTCAACCATCCCTAGCCAGAGCTTCTCCAGCTGTGCTGACTTGGCTTCTCTGATAGATGTGCCTAAATTCGACCTCGAGCTCTACATCGCCAACTATAAAGGTCCGTTCGTCATAGAGATTGTGTCACGAGCTATACTGGCTCCTGCTCCTTGCTCCTGCTCCTGCTTCTGCCCCTGTCCCTGCTCGTCCTACCCTGGATTTTCTAAAGCTCACTACGACGTATTGCCCCTCTAGGCCGTACTCGTTTCGATCGACTTCTCCTGATCGGCCAGTGCTCCGTACCGCTGTGCCTCGACGCTCTAAAGGCCGCCGTCACAGAGGCCAAGAAGGGAAAAGACGTGCAACGGTATCGCGACGCCTGGGAATGTATCCGGTTGGCCGGTCCTAACGAGCCGGAAGCCCAGTTTGATGATGCTTGGGTCAACAATACCGGGAAACTGAATAAGACTCTCACCCATCAGCTGGAAGCCGAGCTGAAAGGTTATAAGAACAACCTTATCAAAGAGAGTATTAGGGTATGGGCCTGTTATCATACGAAGAGCATGCGAGCATCGGCTGATCACATGCCCACTAGATTGGTCATCGTGACCTCGGCGAACACCTAGAAGACATCGGTAACCTTAACGGCGCGGCCGAGGCTTACGCTAAGATGCGACCTGATGCAAGCACCATATCTCATGTCATTGATGCCGGTAAACATATCAATAGCGTTATGCTACAGAAGCATGACTGGGCTGGAATCTTAGCGAACGTGAATAAATTTATGCCTCCTAACATAACACCAGAGGAGATGAGCATCGAACAGCCTTACCAGAGGATGGTGGCCGGGCTGGCGTATCTCGGTTCCGAGAAGTATGCTGAGGCAGCTAAGTGCTTTCTGGATGCGGGAGACCCTACTCACTGTCAACGATACAACGACGTTGCGAGTTCTAACGACGTCGCAACCTACGGCGGATTACTGGCGCTTGCCTCAATGGACCGAGACGAATTACAGCACAAAGTCCTTGATAATTCTTCGTTTAGAAACTACCTCGAGCTGGAGCCTCAGATTCGCAAAGCCGTCTCCATGTTCGTTAACTGCCGCTATTCGGCATGTCTAGAGATTCTTGAGCGGTATCGCTCTGACTACCTTCTCGACATATATCTACAAAAGCACATTCCCAAGATTTTCAGGCTTATCCGCAAGAAATGCATCGTTCAATACCTTGTTCCCTTCTCCTGTGTAACCTTAGACAGCATGAACGCCGTCTTCGCAAAGCCCGAGGAAAGTCTCGAAGAGGAGTTAATATCAATGATTAAAAGTGGAGCATTAAAGGCACGAATTAATACGATTGACAAGGTAGGTTTGATGTACGACAGATCAGGAACTTGATGCTAATACTGGTGGTTAGCTCGTCGTTATGATCTCGAGTGAGCCCCGCGTAGCAATGCAAATGGACGCATTGAAGACTATCAAGGACTACAGGAGAGAGGCTTTGGAACGCATCCGCCGTATGAGCCTCGCCGCTGCCGACCTTGAGGTAAAGGGATCGAATCGAAAGGGGCTTGTTGGTGCCGCCGGTGCTAGCAGCTTGCCTGGCCTTGGCGAAATTCTTCTCGATGACATTGGGAATGAATCGAATTTAGTGGTCGAGGGTGCGAGTTAGACGGGAGGGTTGTATGACAATAGAAGTGGAACTGATCTAAGTTGAAACGACAATGCGGCGTTATAAGACGATGCCTAATTACGCAGAGCTGATACTCTTTAGCAAGAGTATGGATTGGATGCTAGAAAAGACGTCATGGTTCGAGATTACGTGGTGACCCGGAACCATGTGATCAAATAGCTACTGCGGAAGGTGACGCGGAACTGGAGGAATGTCAAGCTCCGGAGCCTAGTCATTGCTGGAACCAGAGATATCACGCCAAGATCAATCGAGGTGGCTTAGAAATCGGTGGCATTGTGTTTCAGGCGAGATAGAGGCCTGCTATACACGGATTAGCGTATAAGAGAAACAATGATAAATGTATCGTTGATAATCTATTTCTCTACCCCATCAATTGTCTTAAATCTTCTGGTGGCCAGCGCACTTGAGCGAAGGTCAAGCATCTTTTGATGCTTTGCAAGTACTTCCTTGTAACCTCGTCGCCCATGACATGACCTCTCTCGCCATTATGAAGCTTCTCGCGTGCGCTTCTCTCATGAATACCCACCATGGTGACACCGATGGGCCAGGCGGCCTTCCCGATGCTCAGCCGCAGGTACCCATCGTTGGCATCGACGTAGCGCCGCTCCTGAGCAGCCTGGACAATCTCCACAATGGGCTTGAGGATATCGTCGTCGAGATCGCCGCTCTCGAACTTGCGGAACATGGGCACCATGTTGGCACGGCTTGATACCATGGCGTTGATAGCGGCCTTGCTCGCAAACGTGTCCTCCTGTTTCTCCCGCTCCCGCGCCAGGGCGGCCTCCCACTCGCGCAGCACCATGGTGAAGTAGGATGCGAGCTGGCGGAACAAGTATTTCCGGCCCGTCTTGTCCTGCGGCATCGCGTCCGCCGAGACCTTCATGTCCTTCTCGTCGACCAGCTGCAGCGTCGTGGGGATCGGGCCCGCCGTCATCACCGTCGTGAGACGCCTGTACCGCTTCAGGCGTGCCCGGTGCGTCTCGCCGAACAGCTTCGCCGGCTCCCCGAGCCCTCGCAGCTTGGCCGTCAGCTCCTCATCGGGTATGTCCTCCTCCTCCCCTCCGTCGCCCTTGTCATCGGTGTCGTCGCTCGTGCCGGTGCTGTCCTCCCTCCTGAGCTCGGGCAGACCCAGCCGCTTCCGGCGGCGACGCTCTTCTTCCGCAGCGGCCTCCTCGCGCCGCCTCCGCGTCTCCTCTGCTAGCCTGTGGCGTCGGTCTTCTCTTATCTGCGCCTCCTCCGCGGCCTCTTCTTCCCGCTTCCGCTTCTCGGCTGCCTTGGCGGCGCGCTTCTCCTCCAGCGCCTTCTGCTCGGCGCGGTAGGTGGCTTCCCTTTGGGCTTCGGCCTCGGCGCGTCGGATGTATTTCTTGTCGTTTGAGTTATTGGGGGCGCCGTTATTCTTGTCGTCCGCGGGCCTCGCTTTCGCGATCTCTTTGGACATTAATGCTGCGAAGTCCATCTTGCTTTTTTGATCATTAGGTGGGGCCGACGAGGCGGTATGACGGAAAGGGTTGTTAGCGATTGGCTTGATTCGGCGTTTCTTGAGAAGCTCTTTCTATACGATCCCCTAGTAAATAATGGTTTGACCTGGGGAGAGGGGGGCAAGAGTGTTCTATTGTGGTAGTTGGAAGATTGGATCTACGTATAGTGAGTAGTCGGGAGTCTTGGCCTTAAAGAAGCAAGGCGCAATAGTTGACATTATTGTGGGTACTTTACAGTAGCGCTAGCGGGCCGGGAGTAGGATTTACACTAGGATTACCTACCGGTACTTTATACCTATACTAAACAGTCCCACCTCCATTTCTGCATCTGAAGCTCACCATCGTCACATCACGTTCAGGCTTACACGATATAATACATAACACCTCTCTCAGCCCGTGATTTTCTAATTTGTTTTATGCTTCAGCCTCCGACCTGGATTCGATAGCAAACAACTCAACAGACAAACCACGCCGTGCACGAGACGTCGAATGCATGAGAACACGTTGCCACGCGCCATGACCTGAGCCAGGCGCATTGTCTGCCATCGCCCAGGTCGCTGTTCCGGGCGACTTGAATCGTCTCAAAACTATTCAATGCTCACCGGCCTTCTTCACTATGGACCGCCATACGACATCACCTTTTGCGCTGCAGCTCTTTTACAGAACAGGTGCATTTCACAGGTACGTCATCTTTTGCAGCCGCCAATGGTTCACCGACATCGACTAACAAGAGTGCGCGAACAACAGGCCTGATGAGTTCGGGGCAGTTCCTCTCCCGCCATCCCTGACTCTTCACACTTGGCACGACTGCACGTTAGATGAACTAGCCTATTATATTGCCGCTGCCGACGGCGCTCTCCTCCCCCACCCCGCCATCGGCACGCGCCTCGCTTTCCGACTCATCTTCCAGGATACCCGAGGACCCGCCGCAATGCTGAACAAACACACGGTGAAAGAGCTAGGTAGCGTGGTGATCGGCGACGGCGGCCCCGGTCTCAACCCTGAGGACCCTGACGCCGAGAAGATTCTCGATGACACCGATCCTGATAAGACCCTGAGCGACGCGCGGTTCGTCGTCGGCGATTATATCTCCTGCGCCATTCTACCGCCGCTCCCCGATGGATCTGTAGCTCCGGCCTCGAGCGCGCGGATGGGCCGTGGTACGGGAGCCGGAGAATCGAGACTTGCTGTGGGAAGCGCGCCGAATGAACCCGCGCGAGACAGGGATGTCTCTTTCATACGCCACGGTCGTGGAAGAGGCGGGCCGGGGAAAGGCGGGTATGAACACTTCAACGCCAGGGGTCCTCGGAGCAATGTGCCTTCGGGAGAATGGCGGAGAGGCGAAAAGTTGCCGGATATGCCCCCAGCTGGGCGCCCGAGGAATAGAGGCAGATTCTGAAAAAGACGAGACCTCATCTATTCGAAGGGAAGCTGGTGAAAGATGGACGGTGGGGTAGTGGAATCTTCAGCGTTCATCCTAAAACCGCGACCGCATAGCATGGTCGGAAGAATACTACGACACAAAGTACGGGCCCACGCGAAATCTCAGATCATCGGTTTGCGGCCCGACAGCTGTTATTGTAAACTTGGAGGAAATCTTGGGGAAAAGATCAACAAGCGATATCTATAGTAAGAAAGAGCCGCCTATATCTAGCTGGACAAGCGTATATCTAGGCACGTCTAGGCATAGACACTAAAGCAGAATATCAGTAAAGTCGAATCGATCACGCAGAGACGCGTCAGCTAATACGCTTGGTAAGCTAGGGGAAAACGAAGGTGTCGAGATATGGGTCCCTTTATTGTTTATGTGTGATTCAAGGACTGACTATCATGCGCTCTATTCCACGACTAGGTTCCCAGATGGCTTATTGTTGGCGAATCACTGTATCCTTATTGGTGCCTTGGAATATGAAATTATTCAAAAGAATTACGTCACGTTCTATCTCATTTTCTCCGCCGAGTGGCTTGTTTAACTCTGGATTCGAATTATACATACTGTAACTATCCTGATTCCGTAGATAAGTATAACAGTGAAGATGTGAGAGGCACCGAGAAAGAGCATTGGGTTCAGCAAACTATTCAGGGTTCATCATATTCCCCAGAACTAGGTTTCAGACTGGGAGAATATAACGCAAGGAGAGGAGACGCTAGGGAGCCAATGGAACCATCTTCATCGACTGGGAGTGTTTTCTGTATATCGCTGGCCATATTATCTACGGTGTCATCGACTGGTAGCTACCGAGTTCGAGCTTCCCATCATAAGATTCTTGGGATTGTTTTAAACACGCAGCATAATTCTCTATCCAGTCCCTGGGAATAGCATAAGCGGTGCACCATACATATCTTGTTTGGAACCTGGGTTATAGACGAGCGTGGTAGTGTACACAGATAGAATATCTCCGGGCAAGGTTTCGGGTTTCATAATGATCTGGAATAAGACAAGACAAAAGAATATGGTGTCTCTTTTTTTAATTTCACTCATTCTCTTCTCTCGGGAGGTCGCGACAGCTGATGGGATTGGTCGACCGAATTTTGCTCTTTTATGTACAAAGGGGAACGATATCTTGTCTTGCGTGACAGTAGTTTGTAGATCTTTCCCCTTGCGCTTCTAGTATTCGGCTACGAAGTCTCCTTTCCTCTTGGCTCGAAAGTTGTATTTTCCCTATAGAACGCAAGCTATGCGTCAGTCTCCCATGTGATGTGGGGTAAAAGCCAAGCACACGGGGTGAGGAATCGTCATTTGAATTGGGCGTGGTTATATTGATTCTCTTACATCTGTCTGGTAAGCGATGACGCCAACGATGGTCGGCGCAACGACGAGGTATGCAAATGTGAGAGCAGCAGTTCTCGGCGTCCAGCGGAAGTACTTGTGTCGGTTCGTGGTCATGGCTGTCGAGGGTGGTTAGCGATCTCGCCTTTCGTCGTCGGGGGGGTCTCGGCGTGATATCGTCTTCCGTATTCGATGATAGAAAGGGAGAAAGGGATTTCAAGGATCTACGTACTCCCCAGCTTCTGGAGGGCCGGGTCCAAGGCCAAGCCTGTGATAAAGAGGTCAGCAAATAAGATGGTATGTTCTTTGCTGCGCGCAACTGAAGACGAAACCTCTGTTGTGAGCCATTAGGTTCTTGGGGACGTACGGTAGTGCTGTATGCCAGCCATTTTGACAGAGATTGGCAAGTCAAGTCGCCGCGCTACTGTGCTTTGATGGTCGTTGTTGATAGGAAGCGGGATGATGTTGGTGATTTGAGTTTCAATTAAGCTCACTCTATGTAACTTGGAGAGCTCCCCAGATGGTACTTGGATGTGGCTTAAAGGTATTGCTGCGCCACACGCCCTTCAAAGTACCTAGGTACTACATGGTTGTTCTATCCGGTAGGCCCGTATCTGGCCCGTACAATCATACCACAAGCCTACCTCTTAGTAGGCATGCTCACCTACCGAGGTACCTGTAGGTCTATGACGAGTAGGTACCTGCAACAGGGTATATAAGATGACGAACTGGCCTGGCTAGTCAGGCTGTCTGACCTTGCGAGTGCAACGTATTTCACGCATTATATATTTCTCCATACGGCATATTCAACATAGGATGGCGACAGAAGAAGCAAAAATTAAGCTGTTTTGGTAAGATCTATCTATTTCTGTAATTTTATGAGTCCCGACTTCGATTGATGATTTGTGCCTTAGGCTTGAAAAATCTCGTGCTCAGAATATTCTATGGCTGCTCGAGGAACTCAAGGTAGACTATGAGATTGAGGTATTCCGCCGCAGTAGCGATATGCTCGCGCCGCCCGACCTGAAGAAGATTCACCCACTAGGTAAATCCCCCTTGGTTTCCGTCACAGCTCCCGGACCATCGTCGGAACCTATCATCCTAGCCGAGAGTGGATTCATCACTCAGTACCTCAGCGAACACTTCGGTCATCAGACGACCATGATGCCGAAGCGCTGGAAGGATGGTCAGGAGAATAAGGTTGGCGGCGAGACCGAGGAGTGGCTACGTTGGCAATATACGCTACATTTCGTGGAGGGATCTTTCATGTCGACCCTCATGATGGCCGTGGTGATCGGAATGTTGAAGAGCAACAAGATCCCCTTCGTATGTTCCCGGAACTATACTTTTCTTGTTTTGGCGATATTACTAGTATAGAGGCTCTCTTTCGGGCTACGGTCCTGTAGTGGAACTCCTCTCGCGTTTCGAGGTACTCGCAGATCACACTGAAGCTAGCTATCACTAACCCTGCATATTGACAGTTTCTTCGTCCTATCACCTCTATGGTTGCGAACCAGATTCTTTCCTCCTTCGTCCTCCCAAATTTGAAGGGGCTGCTTGCCTTCCTCGAAAAACAGCTTGAGACGTCTGGAGGAGATTTCCTCTGTGGAAAGAACCTGACGTCGGCTGACATCTTACTCAGCTATGGCCTGGTTTCTGTGAAAGATAGGGTAAGTGCTCAACGGCCCGGTCAGGTAATAAGCGGCAATTGTTGATTGATCGAACTCCAGCTCGAAGAATTTGGCTCATGGCCGGTTGGTGGGCCTAAGAAGCTCTATCCCAAGCTGTTTGCTTATATCGCCCGACTAGAGTCAGAGCCCGGCTACAAGAAATCTTTCGAGAAGATCAAGGAGATTGACTCAAGCCTGGAGATTGAGTATTAAGGTGTAGATGAAACTAACACATCTCATCTGGCCATTGTGCAACTTGTAGTACAGCAGCACATTTGGGGGCTCTGCGACGCGACGACCGCCGAGCAAGGCAGCTAATGTAACCAAGACGATATGGCATGTATTCATCGAGCGATTTTGTCATGATAGCTAATCACTACCGTCTCCACTCAACACCGGATCTCTACTTACCTCGGCACCCACCTAAGTTAGTTACCAGTTAGGTGACTGCCCAGTGGGGAGCTATACTATTTAAGAAATTATTTATATGTACAGAGAATAGAACACATTCTAGAGTCGTAAGGTCTAGTTAAGTTAATTGAAAATTTTTACAAGAACAGAGAGTAGCTCCAGCCTCTACCAGGCTCGTACATCGATCCTAACGCTCAACATCTACTAGCTCATCATAATGGTGCGGCGGCCCTTGGCGGGCGCCTACGCAGTAGAGTCCTTATCTTAAAAATCCTAGACAATTCATTCAACGCAATTGTCACAGGTTAGCGGTAAGCGACATAGCAGGAGTGGAAGCGTATATCTGAATGAGACGACCTCCTCCTTTAAGCAAAGTTACGTAAGATGGGTTGGTATTAGGTAAGCTAAGCTAGTAATCTTCCACATTATGCCAGTACAAGCTGAGCGTGAGGCAAGATTGCTGACGCCAGCCAGGCTTCAACTCCGCCCTTTGTAACACGAGATAATACCACGCTCGATGCAAGTCAGATGATACAGTGTTCTTAGTAGGTAACTGAGGTTCCTAAGAACGTTAGAGCGTTACAGATGAAGCTGAGCTGGCCGGGTATATCTAATAGGGGGGAATCCATCTTTCGGCGCTTGTTAATGCTCAACCATAATTGGCTAAATCGTTCGTTGTATAGTAGGTAGTCAGTAATCAAAAAATCACTGTTGTGTAATAGTTGAACGGCTTGGTGATTGAATGGAGTGACAGGATCTGAAATACTACTTCTAAATTCAGTGTCAGATTTTAGAAGTATCACTTAGAGGAGAGAAGCTACATCGAGGTTTTGGTTAGCTGGGTGAATGTCTACTTATTTAAGAAGAGCCGACCTCACGACCAAGGGCACATTTAACCTCATTCATCTTCGCATACTCGTCGACAACACACCCTCTCTCATCTTTACCTATCGATCACCAACATGAAGCTCACCAGCAACCTCACCCTCCTCGCCTCTCTGGGCATAGCTGGGGCTCTTAACCCTAATTGTGCGCCAGGCGGCAACTTTGACCTCAGCAAATGGGAGCTCCAACTCCCAATCGGCAACGGCTCGCCACAAATCGTTCCACCAGACCAGCTTGTGGGCTGCAGTGGGTATCAAGATCCCGGGCACCACTACTTCTTCACGGAGAGCGGTGACGGTGCACTCGTAATGAAGGCGCCCGGCAGCCCCTCTCAGACGGGCTGCGTCAAGTTCGCCGAGAGCGAGCACGTATGTAACCTCTAGGGTTGTTTTTCTTCCCGTTGTAGCAACTTACGGAGGCAACTCTTTTCCTTTAGGGAGATGAGCATGTCTCGGGAGCATGCACAACTCCTCAAACGAAAGAGGAATTACTGACTCTAGCGAACTCTAGTGCCGCACCGAGCTCGGGGAGAAAGCCACCTGGAGCCCCAACACCGGCACGAACAGGCTGTTTGCCGATTTGGTGGGCACAAACGTGCAAAGCATCTGCATTGGGCAGGTGTTCCAAGCGGACAGTGGGTACAACAAGCCCTTCGCAGAGCTGTACTACGGCAGCGACGGCAAGATCCAGTTTGGGACTGCGAAGGCCGCGGCCGGCGGGGCTGGACAAGATCTACAGCTCCTCGGGACGGTGCCGGTGAACACGCGCTTCACGTACGAGGTCCGGTTTGAAGGCGGGCAGCTGCTGGCGAGGATCAACAACAACGCGTTCACGACCTTGCGGACTTACTTCACTACTCCCAAGGCGTTCTTCAAGGCGGGAAATTACAACCAGGACCTGAAAACCACGGAGACTGCTGATCTGCATTTCTTCCAGTTGACGATTACGCATTAAGGAGTGGTTACCAATGCGGGCAGAGTTGCGGTGGATTCCGCTCCATATCTCTCTTATCTTGTGGTGTGGCGGTGCGCTGTGGCGTGCAATGAGTCGATTATATTATATTATATTATATTATATAAGCATTGAATTGTCTTTTTTATGGATAGATACTACCTACCTAGTGGATCCACAAGAATTAGTACCTACGCATACCTGTTAGTATAGGTATGATTCAGTTAGGTACCTACCTGGGCAGTTTCTTCTCGCTCCTACTCCTATACAATGGAACAAATAAATACCAATGATGTCTATCTTCTGATCTATCTATTCATCGAATCGGTTCATTCTCTGCCTTAATCTGTGGCCTCATCGCAGCCGAAGGATGTACCCGCAATAGCCCTTGCCTACCAACTTACCTTACTTATACACTTTGCACTCCCCGGCGGATCCGGCCCAAGGGCGGAGCCGCCCTCCGGAGTACATAAATAATAGTACCTACACCATCCAGACTCGTTCTTTTACTTCATATTACGTAGTCGATTCCCATGCCGCCACATCCTAGGTAGATATACACATGTGCACCGCTGCTACGACAATTGACAGCGAACCTTCAATGGCCCTGTCTAATTAGGCACCATGTCAACAGTCGAATCCACGGACTCAGTGGCCGTGTCAACAACGGCCCCGGTCGTAGACATGCCGACACCAACTATCTCTGATGAGGAAGCCCCGCCATCGGATGATGGTGATGGTGAGGAGCCCCTCGACATCGATCAAGATGATGTTCAGTCCTTCATTCAACCTGCTCTGAGTCCTATGGCGACTAGACTTGCTCTGCCTAAGACCCCTGCTGCCGAAAAGGCTGCCGCGATGGATCGGTTGCCGGGAGGCGGGCTGTTTGATATTGCTGAGAGTGTGCCAGCAACTAAACCAGCATCACTTGCACCTCTACGGTCTTCATGGTATGGGGTTACTGCACCGGTGTCCTCGCATCGGACGCGTCAGCAAAGGGGGTTTACCCTTGGCCAGCTACCGTCAAGCCTACCCTACATGAGTAAGTTTCCGTCACCATGGGTGTCGGGCCCAAAGGACCTAGTAGTAGATAATGAACCTGCCTCTAAATCTGCCATGGCTGGTGTCTTTGGTCAGAACCGCCACCAACGGGCGTCGTCAGGAGGGCAAGATACGCTTAAAAGGCTACGTGAGGCTTTGCCATCTATATCCCTTCCCTCCCTTTTTTCTACAACGTCCATGACGAAGACCACCGAATCCTGGATGAAAAGTCCAGTCACTTCGAGTGATGGAACGGTAGAGTCGAGGCAGATCTACCCACCTCTGGAACATCCAGTAAGCCAAGACAATCTGACCTCGGCGGACCTAGGCAGCAGGTCAGGAGAAAGGTTATCTATTTCGCGACCGCCATCTTCTGTTCGAGCAAGCCGGCCTCGAGTGATTCGAAGATCTACTTCAGACGAGTCAATGCTTTACCATTCTCTTTCCAGGGTCTCATCGTATGGCGACGATGAACGATGGGATCATATTCGAGAACAGAGAAATAGCAGACTCAAAGCTATCACAGATAGCTGGGATCGGCCGACATTCAAGCTGCCGCAACTGCCTAATATAATACCGGCACCATTGAAAAAATATCCCCTACTTGGCTTTGAAACGTCGGAGGCATCACAAAGTGACCAGACGCGATCTATGACTATTAGCGAGGCCAGGGACAGCAACCTCTCAGAGATCGACCGCGCCTTAGAATCCCTGACTGGGGACATTGTTGTTATGGGTGGCTACCGGGGCTCCATACTCAGATCAACAAGAACGAGGCGTCAAGTCTGGGTACCGGTAAAACTCGGGCTCAACATTCGAAAGGTGAACCTTGAGGTTGGGTTGGAACCCGAGGATGAAGAGAGGATGGAAGAGAACATATATTCCTCTGGAATGCTTCAAAATATAGGACCTGTGGACATTGTACGCATTTTTTCAGTTTCTTGTTCAAGCACGTTTCATGCTCACCGCTCTAGCACTACCCTTCAGATTCTCCTGATTTGTACCCACTGCTCACAGTGCTTATTAACTCCTAATTCGATATAGTCGAGACGGCTTTTTCGGAAACTAAGAGAATGTGAAAATGCGAAGATGGGAAGGCTGCGCGTCTGGGACTACGGCTACGATTGGCGCCTGAGCCCCCATCTCTCGTCTCGTAAGCTGATCGATTTCCTACGCCACTTGCCCTCGAACCGAGGTTTGGAGAACGTCCATGACAGAGGTGTCACTGTTATCGCTCACAGTCTCGGCGGCCTCATCGCGCGTCACGCTGTAAATCAGAGGCCAGAGCTGTTCGCGGGCGTAATCTACGCAGGCACCCCTCAAAAGGTATGCTCCCTAGCTCCTCAGTTTTCCAACCCCGAATCATATTGACCTTTTCTATTGAAGTGCATTAATGTTTGTAAGTCTCTCGACTTTTTGCTCTGCTCTGGGTGATAGAGCTTCGCAGCACTATGAAATAGTTGGGAGCAAGGCTCTCGAAAAAAACATTATGCAAGTCATTCATTCTCTCGCTTTGGCTAAGTGCCTATCGCCGATGGCTCCAATTTAGCAGGTGCAGCTCTTTTGGCTAGCGAAGACGGGTCTGTCGCACTGATGAAGCATTTCATTATTACATCTATCGATACCTTGAACTGAACATCGAGATTTACAATGCTGACCATCTCTCAGTGGGCCCATTAAGAAACGGCGATGCCGTTCTCTTCAACGAGAAAGTATTAACAGCGCAGGTCAATTTTTCCCTAAGAACCAGCTTTGTGTTCTTACCAGAAGATGGGTTCTGCTTCATAAATAAACACACGGGTGAAGAATACCCTGTTGATTTCTATGACCCTCAGGAATGGGTCAAATATGCTTGGTCGCCTTGTAGTACGCATTTCTCCTCTATGTGGCCAATATGAAATTGCATTTGGCGCAATCCCCTACGACCTTGCCAGGACATTTATTTACGTTTGACCGCGATTGTTGACTCGTGATTTCCAACAGTCCAACCACCATTACCCGCCTATAATGCCCGCGGTCCAGCCCGAAGCTCACTCCGAGAGCTTTCTGATCGATTACCCTCACCACTCCGAAACAGAGGAAATAGTGCGGCTGGCGACACGCGTCCACCGCATGCACCAAGTCGCACTACTATAACCGAGGCAGTCAGAAAGGTAGAAGTAGCTCACGACCGCACGCTGGCGCCGCAGATGGGGACATTATCGAGCGAGAACAGCAATGCACAACAAAAGCAACAATTTATTAGTGCCTCGGGACAGCGCGATCGGAACATGGCTTACCTTACGCGCACGCTGGCAGAGATCAAGCGCTTCCGCGCCGAGACTTATTATCGGCCACAGCACACCGACGCGAACTTGTACCCCCCACTTGCCGTCATCTACGGCAAAGACATACCGACAGTGTGGGCCGCGAACGTGTCTTCTCGGGATGCCATTGCGTGCACAGATGCGTACGACGATTTGGTCTTCAGGAGTGGTGACGGCGTCGTGCTTGCCAAGGAAGCAATGCTGCCGGCGGGTTACGAGTTGGTGAGAGGAGGCCGCATCAGCACGGACCGCGGACATATCACCATCCTCGGCGACCTCGAGTCCGTTGGGAGAGCTCTGCAGGCCGTCATTCGCGGCCGCCGGAAGGGTATCGGCCTCGGGAGTGGCATTGCTGTAGGTGGGAAGAACGATGAGCCCGTGTAAGATACGGGGTACGTGGATATATATAAAGCTTATCGCACACATGCATAAATAGCCTCGGCGTTGTGGAATAGACGTGAATCGGCGGCCATGCATATTGACTAACAATGAATTGAACAATCTGCTTTTATCTGACTTATATCTCGGGTCCCGTAGCAATTCAAGGAAGGATTGCGGAATAGTGTCATAACCTTTACAAAACAGTGACCAAGGCGCTCCCATTTTCCATATGTCGCGCAATGTAACGACGAAATGGGCTCATTTCATACAAGGGAATATCCGTGGCCTTTCTCCAAGTGCACACACCATTTTCCTCAAGCTCCCTGAGACTGATCAATGACCTTGTGAGGGAATCAAGAGCAGAGCCAGATTGCACCTCTATGCAACGTTAAGCCACAATCATTGCTATTTAGTACTTGCGATAGCAGAACTATTGGTCTCTACCCGGCTTCTGGAAAACAACCGTGAGTGTATGAGGCTCAATTCACATATGAATCAAGCCCTCAAGTTCAACATGCGCCTTGCGTTAGAGGAACAACTTATAATATAGAAGCTCATCTATAACATAGAAGATCTCTTGAATTAAGTCGTATAGATACTGAATTAGTAGTTAATTTGTCGCAACTAGAATTTGTTGGTGTTATTTGTTTTCCTGAGATCCTTCAAAAAATTTTTCCCATGCTCTCATCTCTATGGTCTGCGGAACCAGGACGCAAAACCTGAAGACCAGAATTCAGTGTCATAGTAGATGCCGTCGTTCTTGCCAACCATTCGATTGTAATTTAAATAATATCCACCTAGGCGTCGATAGCGAGCTGTCCAATATATTACCCCTTAAATCTGTATACCATATGAAAGACCGAATGAGTCGCTGCCAAGCCAAACCTCCCAACTCCTTTTAGTCAACGTCCTGCGTGAGACTAATTTCACATGCCGTAATTCTTATCATTTAGACCGCGATCAGCGCTAGATCTAGATAACTCCACTTCTTTTACGACATGGATTTTCCCATCACATAAAGCATCATCTTCAGAAGCCGACCTCCTCAACACGGCTGCCGCAACAGCTTGAGGCTGCGGCGGAGTCCCGGTTAGCATCGCGATTTCAGCGTCGGAAGGAACTCCGGCACCGGATCCCGCAGATCGCCACCAACGATGGGAGTATCTAGACGAATCTGGCTGTGATAGTTTGTACGCATGTCTCCTGTATGCAGATTCGTGCGAGGGGGACGCTGCGGATCGCCGCTGAGATTTATGGAACCACAATGGATATAAAGATGGTATAGAGCCA
Organism: Xylaria sp. FL1777; assembly: GCA_022578965.1. Classification (NCBI taxonomy): domain Eukaryota; kingdom Fungi; phylum Ascomycota; class Sordariomycetes; order Xylariales; family Xylariaceae; genus Xylaria; species Xylaria sp. FL1777. The sequence goes on along the minus strand of MU400562.1, from coordinate 150,667 downwards.
CACATGATAATTAGCAAGGCCTCGGTGCTTAGCCAAGCGTACCCATCAAACAGGACCCAAGTAAAATCACTTATAGAGCCCGCTGCCTGCCTCGCTAGATAGGAGCTCTTGACTACGGCGGCTCCACCAGTGAATAGTGTCAGCCCGAGGCCGATGGTGAGGATGAGTTTACGCCGCATCGACATGTGCAATCTCCAAACAATGAATATGGGTAGAATAGAGAAGACGAAGTCGGAGACTGCTTGCCAGACGGCCGTAAATGTGGTATATCGATTGAGAGCCTTTGCATCGAGGCACGTGGTGTTTGCTCGCAATGTCAAGTCCCAGATCGCGCGCGGGTCACTGCCGCACTGGAAAAGGGTAATGAAGATGTCGATAACGGAGCTGAGAATCGTCACTACGATAACGGCCCATACCACCCATCTCTCACTCGACGACGCTGTGCGGACGATGCGGAGAATGGTAGCCCCAATGGCGATTTTGCCCAGTGCTGTGCATACAATGCTAACAGCCGTGGCGACATACGTTATTTCCACCTGGAAAGATATCTCGTGTGCTGTGAGATACACCTCATGTCTCATGCCGCCGCTGGATTGAGCAGCAAATTGGACTGTCGGTTTGGTTAGCTATCATGTCGCATAAGAATCAGGACACCTCCGGAATGTCGTCTTCAGGGGTCGAGCTCAAGCAGCGAAGTTCAAGACATACCGGCTACCGCAGTTCCGAGGAAGAATAACTAGAGTATGTTAGTACCAGAGGGACGAAAAACTGATCGATGAAGCTCGGCGTACCCATGAACCAGCCATTAAGCCATCGTCGAGTCCAAGACTGCGCTTCAAGTACCGTACCGTCAAGCGGAGAAGAATGAAGACAGTGGCTACTGAGAACTCGGTCCATAGTAACGCCTCCAGCGCCTTTGCGCGACTATCGTCAGGAGGGAGAGGTTCTGGCATTGACATCGAATTGGTGCAGCTGGCTAGCTAATTTTCGTTGTAGAGAGGCCGACGAAGTTTAATTAGCTTAAGGTCCCTTGGAATCGGCAGCGCATCATGATTCTTTCAATCTCGCGATTGATCCGTCATTATACTTTCGACCTGGCATAGTACGAAGGCGTGTTGCTAAGCCATTAGATAGATGGTCCTGGTCTTGGTATAAGCAGCCGGTGCTACACCATTATTATCGTGGCCCTCTCTCGGCATTTGACTAGTTCTATCAACGGATCGTGCTATAGCGAGTTGCTGTGATGCCAAGGGATAATCCGATAATTATCTCCCAATCTACGCGGGGATTATTCCAATCAGAGCATTAGAGCCTCTCGCTCCGAAGCGACAGGGAAGGTAACAGCAATCATTATGACCGCTGTACAGTAATCGAATGCCCAACCATTCAGTATCGGTATTCGCTCTGGATTTGGAATTAATCCACCTTCCGCATTGACGGCTTTTCTGCGTCTTTGCAGGAGATAAGGTTATCGCCCATCACCTTGCCCACTCTCTGCCCCCGCATTTGGAGTTCACAAAGTGCTGGGGTTCATCAATTCTGAGTGTTGAACTCCAAATCGTGACGCAGCGCCTTCGCCTTATCGCGATTTTACTCGAAGATGCACAATTTTATAGTGCCTGAATCGTATCTGTGTAGTAAGCATCCCGCTGTCTACACGCTCGGTCGGATATAGACCTCGATAGTAAATTAGAGCTAGCTGGCTGCTCATAGGGTGTATCCTACTTGGGGGGTCTTCAAAATAGAGCTCGGACCTTATTGCTGAAAACTCTCAAGCCCGACTATGAGAAGCCAGGTTATTTCTTGGCTGAGACGTATGGGGACCCGAGGGAGGCGCGCTACTGATATGAAGTCGACGTCCTGTGCGCAACATTATCTAGTATAGTTCCCAATGTCATGGCAATACCTTCATCGGTCGGGTGGCTTGTACTTAGTTGAATATCGTGATACCCACGTTGTTGACTTAAAGAAGCCCGTGAAGAGGAAGTGGAAAGAATCCTGGCCGGCGCAAAAAAAAAAAAAAAAAAAAAAAAAAGGAGGAAAGAAAGAAAGAAAGAAGAAAAAGAAAAAAAAAAAAACAAAACTCAATTCATCCTCTATTCACTTATAAGCGAGAATCCAATAGAACCCTGCACATCTCGGCACCGTCTCACTGGCACCATCTCCCCCGCGCAGCCATATGCAATAGTTAAAGATCTCTCCGCAGCGGATCTACTATGTAGGGCTGAGTTGTTGCAGCCTCGAATTATAAGCTGGGAAACTACAGTAAATATTATTTCTTACCCCAAGATATGTGGAACAGAAACTTAGAACAAAGCCCTTATCAAGTTTTGATTACAAATTTATCAAGCACATAAGGCTGACTGGCTATATGGGCTGAACGGGAATAAATAGCACGACAATTGGAAGCCTTGTACCTGGGAGCCGTAGCTAATGTTAAAAGTCGAACTAGTCGCTATTTTGCTGTGTACGAAAGGAGTCAGTACTTGCTGTTGTGTCTATATCTATGTGATCACCTGACTAACAGATGGGCTTGCTTGTTCGGCAAATCTATCGAGGCAGTGTCACCGCCACAACTGCTACCTTCGGCACGAATGGGCACTGATCATTTTCTAGCCACTATGCTGGCTTACTCTGGGTAGATTGTCAGTGCATCTATTTTGAATTTCACCTATTTATTTGATCTAAAAGAACCATTCAGCCAGCACATTGGGAAGGGCGGCGGTACTTTTGCTTCTCCAATGCTGTTCTTATTACTTAGGCCCTTAAAAGGTGTAGTTCAAATTAGGTTGATATCATTAGTCATCAGACGAAAAGACCCCTGTAGTATACCACGACCTTTCGACAGCTTAAAAATAATTTGTGTGCTTCCAGTCTTAACCTCATGAACATCGTATTGAAGATCTACATTGTGGCTCTTTGCGTATCTCGTTGAAGACACAGCTCTATGATAGCATAATTTCATGCTGACTATGTATACTTGTTACCAACGGCATACCAGCTGATTTTATAAGAGAAAAATGGAGTCAATCAGACTATTGATGATCGTTCTCCCCTTTAGTAAGATGTCAAAAGTTTTCTGTAATAAAGGGGTAATAATCAATATTAATGGCAACGTTTGCTTAAATCAACTGTAACTTTATATCGCGTAACGAAAAAGAAAAGGAATGAATTAATCACTATTATATCAACGTATACTTCCCTTGATTCTAATTAAAAATGACTTGTAGTTGCCCCCAATAACGTACATCGGTGAGTTCATTGTGTGTATTAGTTGATCTTTGAATCAAGCGTCAGGTAACAAGACTGAAACGTGGTGAGCGACGCGCCTAGTGGCAGGACCACTATGCGAAATATGATAGATTGCAGAAAAGGTTAGCTTCTATAACTATAACATCATAGAGAATACGTTCTTAAGTATATTAAAAGTGGTGAATATTATTTGCGACTTAGGCTCATTAAGATTCCACACATGTTACACACGTATTGCAGCTGAAGCTATAGGCCACCTATCGAGACGGCTTCGGCTATAGGAGTATGCCTTGCAAAAGTCCCTCTACAAGGCCCACAGCTTCGTATTGGAAGTGAGGTTTTATAGCCCTAATTGAGATAAAACATATTCGACCATAGAGGTTTGGCCGGACCAATTGTGTATATATAGGCCAAAATAACTAGACACGCCTGATTGGCTTATCGATTCGGCATTACCAACGGAAAACTATTAGTGTTCATATGAACTAAGCTTATCCTGTTTTGTATAACCGTCACCCACCATGTGACTTACAGGGTTCCCACGTCCCTCAGAAACTCATGATATCTGCAATAAACAAAGACCGTATCTCGTATATTTGAAAACTATTCCTAAATTGAAAACCAGCGAGACGCTGCCGCTGACATGGCATTGAAACACAGAGTCATTGAAATTCGATAGAAGGAGCCGAGTTGTATGCAGCATGATGCTAAGACTTGGATATATCGCGTGCTGCAATGTCGTGCTCGGCATTGGGGCTCGGTTCTCGGCCTACGTCAGCTGTGATTCGACCACCGAAATTCCAGTGGGGTGCCATCACATCCCTATCCAAGCTTCATCATGAAGATGGATTAGTAGGGGTCTACTAGACTCAGCCGATAAATCATACAATTGGATCACATGGGCACTTCCCACATGGCATATACCAAGAAGCCGTTGTCGCTATTTTGGCGCTGCAGAGCAGACGCGTCGGCTGTGGACTGGCTGTAAGCGGCAGGTGTTTTTCGTCATGGCCGGCAAACCGATCGTGTACATAAAGAGGATGGGCAGTAATGTAGGTCGAGAGCAGCTGGCTGGTCGTCTCACTGCAAAGCGCTCTTTCATCAACGGTGGTCGGTGATTCATCATGTTCACACGCTCATTATTTAGCCTTGGTCTCACGGCCACGGCTTCTCTCGTTGTTGCCACTGGTCCTTGCGATATCTACGCATCAGGTGGCACGCCATGTGTTGCAGCTCACAGCACAACTCGTGCTCTATATGCTTCATATAGCGGCTCTCTGTACCAGGTAAACATGATAAACTCCATGATGCTACACACGTGAAGTAGACTGACATCTGGACACAGGTCACACGTGGCTCTGATAGCGCAACAACTGATATTAAACCACTCTCTGCGGGTGGAGTTGCAAATGCTGCTGTTCAGGACACTTTCTGTAGCGGGACAACTTGTGTGATCTCCATCATCTACGATCAGTCCGGTCAGGGCAACCACCTCACACAGGCGCCTCCTGGCGGCGCCGCAAGCGGTCCCGAGGCCAGCGGCTATGACTATTTAGCTAGCGCTATCGGTGCCCCCGTGACGCTCAACGGCAACAGGGCGTACGGGGTGTTTATCCCGCCGAAAACCGGCTACCGTAACGACTCTCCACGCGGAACCGCCACGGGAGATGACCCAGAGGGCTTATACGCCGTACTTGACGGTACGCATTATAATAATGGGTGCTGCTTCGACTACGGCAACGCAGAAACCGACAATCTAGATCCCGGCAACGGGCACATGGAGGCCATTTTCTTCGGTGACCGCACCGCGCACGGTTACGGCGCGGGTTCGGGCCCCTGGGTTTTGGCCGATCTCGAAAACGGCCTGTATACGTCAGGCGGTGACACTGGTGTGGGTAGCAACCCCAACAATCCGAGCATCAACTATCGATTTGTGACTGCAGTCCTCAAGGGCAACTCGGGTAATCAGTGGGCCATCCGCGGCGGCAACGCTCAATCCGGAAGCCTGTCGACGTATTACAGCGGTGCCCGCCCAACACCGAACTACAACCCCATGAGCAAAGAGGGCGCCGTCGTCTTAGGCGTCGGTGGCGATAACAGCAACGCCGGACAAGGCACGTTCTACGAGGGCGCCATGACCTCTGGGTATCCTTCTGATGCTACCGAAAATGCTGTTCAAGCAAATATTGCTGCTGCCGGTTACGCGGCCGCCGCCCTTGAGAGTGGCCCTGGCATAAGTGCTGGTTCAACCGTCACCTTCCGCGCGACAACAGCGCCGTGTTGCACAACGAAATACATCACCCGCGTGGGAACGAACGTGCAACTCCAAGTCGTCTCCTCCTCCAGCACTGCCGCGTTGCAGCAGTCAGCGAGCTGGATCGTGCACGTGGGTCTAGGCAATAGCGCCTGTCTGTCCTTCGAGTCCGTCGATACCCCCGGGAGCTTTATACGACACTCGAGCAATCAGCTCCATGTGAATGCAAACGACGGCAGTGTGCTGTTTGCGCAGGACGCCACGTTCTGCTCGCAGGAAGCGCTCGACGCGACGGGTACCAATGCTCTGCGCTCATGGAGCTATCCGGCACGCTATTGGCGCCACTATAGCGGCACCTTGTATATTGGTAGCAATGGCGGGCCTAATACCTTTGATGCGAAGGCGTCGTTTAATGACGACGTGAGTTTCGTTGTTAGCACTGGGTTTCAGTCGTGATGGGAACAGGGGGTCGAGGATGGAGGCGCAGCTGTTCGCTGAAATTCTCGTGTGATGGGGATGTCGCCAATGGTTAGGTTTTATGAAGATAGTTAATGCCACTGAAGTAATGAAATGGAATCGATATCTGGTCAATGGAATGTTGAAGGCCGACCTTTGGAATACATATCCAATATTTTTCACCTCACCTCACCGCATCTCATCTCATCTCCATTTCATTATTTCATTTTGTTCAAACTCACCCTCGCATCCCCTATTCAGGCTTTCAAACACATACATTATGCCTACCATCACAAGGCTACCATGTGAAGTCGTTGCTTGCATATTCCAAAAGTTTGACCACATTCACTGCCTTCTCCCCTCTATTCTCACATGTCGACACTTCTATTCGTCGTACAAAGAAAGCCCAAGCCTGGCACTCGACATTTTACATTGTCAGATCGGCCAAGCGCTACTCCCTTATTCCATCGCACTATTTGAGGCATCACGTATGACTCGCACACGCTCGTCCATCCAGAAACTGCTCGATACCCTGTACAATGAGCCAGCCGTCCTGCCACAACGATTACTCGACATTCCTTTGAGCGGCTTGATCGAGATGGGAGACACGCACGACCTAGTCAAGAACTTTGTTGACGCATTTGCATCCGACGCTTGGTCTCTCGTGCTTAGTCATATTCCAGACCACGGCCACGGGCAAGCAGATAGCCTCGTCCTCTCCCCGACGGGGCGATTTCGTTTCTATCTTGCCTTCTACCGTGTTGAGCTGTTCATGAGACTCTTTCGAGACGACTCAACACAAGTGTTGGGTACCTTCGAAGATGAGCAGGTCGATATGTTTCTGTCTAGACCCCCACCCTGGGTTAACGAGCAGCTTGGCTGTGTCCACGACTATATAGAAAAGGGATTCTCCCGGGCGTCTGCGTCTCGCCATGTACTCGCCCATAACATCGAGTTTGGAGAGCTCAGCATCGACTACATCACCAACGGCCCCGAGAACTAATGGAATCAAGGCTGGATATCGCAGGGTCTTCGGTTCATTCACGGGCTAGAACAGGTGACATCGTACGAGGACCAACAGGCCCTTCTAAAGTTAACCTTCGATTCCGGCCAAGTGCAACTTCACGAAGCTCTAACCAAGTCATGCGAAAGCGACGGCGGAAGCGACGAAATCTTGGACAACTATAGCGGAGACGAGATTCAAGGCACCGGAGCCACGCCATGATAACGGAGATGGAGATGCCAGGCCATTCATCGCATGGAAAGCAAGTCACGGCCATTTGCCCCGCGAAGCATGGGTCCTCGTGGACGACAATGCGGTCCCCCACCAGTGTGCCTATGTCCTGTGGGACACGGTTCCCATTCGGCAATATGGCATGCTTTCGTTCATTTGCACAACGGTCCGAGATATGGCGGAAGGGTGGAAGAGGATATTGGAATGGAAGTGAAGACAATACAGATTGAAGTCAGCGAGTGATGATATTTGGTGGAAGGTGTTAGGCTATCATCGAATTTCTAGAATCGCAGATCAGGGTCATCAATTGGGCTTTCAACTAATTTTAGCATATGTCAACTACATGTAGATACCCGTTCCCACCTTTACCCCTTCTAATCTTCTATATCATTTGGTATATGGGTTGGTGTATTGGGATGTTCTTGTTGTTGTTCTCGCTTCTCTACCACCACTCTTATGTGCAATAGACTGAGGCTACTTGGTTATGACGTCGTATTATTTTCTCCTTTTTTCTTCTTCTTGTTAATATCTACGTCCACATCTACCAATGTCACGAAACCAGATTCAATTGTTGTACGGAAGATCTACGCGACTAGAAGGTTTACGCGGAGTCGTACACGCCGAGTATGATATTCGTAAGCACTGAACACGAAGTCGTACGTGCTGAATATTATGAATTGCAGGTCTCGGTGTCCAGTATGGACTGGTTCGACGAGGCTACTAGTCCTCGCCTATCTAGGACACATCAACAGCCGTCGTAAATGCAGAGGGCCGATAGAGTCGTACATGGTGGCCTGAAGGCTTTCGAGTGACCATACAGAGTCCGTACTTGTGCCATGGAAGATTGATGTAATCTGAGTGTATTCACTAAGTCCTTGTTCAAGCGCTTGTCATATTCAGAACGCACGAGCAGCTAGTAATAGAACAACGTGCTGTTCTCTGCCAAAAAAATATTTTGACCTCGTCCGAATACATAGACGAGTCTTTCCAATGCCGCTGATACAAATTGTTTCGCCCCATTTCGACCTGGCCCCACGAGCGCGTAATTAGGGGATACTTTACTGAAATCACCGTTGTCGAGGCGCAAAGTTGTAGCCTCTATCATCAACTATGGTTAGATGTGGCGCCTGATGGCTTCTATAGTCGAGTTCAAAGGTCTCCAAGGATTGAAGGGTCTCTTGGAGTAGGAGGCGAGTGGTCTGCTGATGTTGGAGGGTGAGGCCGCCTGCATAAATGATAGGCCGGATTAGCAGAGATAATTCTTCCGTTAACAACTTCTCGGGACTTATGAAGCTATGGGAAGGTGAATAACGCGGCATTGTGCCGACTTGAGCGTGGTATAGTGAGTACGAGGGCATTATCTAGTACGTACGTTCTAAGTCTAAGACTTCGTAGCGCTGCGTATGTCCAGCACGGATAGTCGCATAAATACCGCCTGCAGACATGAGGCAGGCTACTAGCCCAAACACGACATTGACAATGATCTCTAGCGAGATTGGGTCTCCGTTCGCCATCTTCGCCCTTCGGAAGCGCCGGTGACAGAATGTAGGTGCTGGCAGGGGGTTTTGTGCAAACAAGGGAGTATGCAGGTATCTACCTATGGAATAGCTTTTCGGTAAGATACAATGATAAGAATAAGATCAGTTGTAGTCTATTCTCTATCTTTCCTTCCCTTATTTTCCCTCTCCCTACTGCTTCTTTCACCCCTCACCACTTATATACCGACAACTTCTATAGGCAATCAAACTTTGAAACAGCTCGACTCCGATCTATAATAGCCATAGTGTAGCACAGATGATCTTGTCGCTAGTATTCGTGGTGAGCCTTAAAATAAATATAGGGTTGGGCGGTGCCAAGTCACAGGCTATCTTGGGAACGGTGGACTGCAGGCTTGACTGCGAACTCTGATTGCTTCATAGACAGCTTGATGTAGGTGAACATCATGGTTCATGGTGAGATAGCCGAGGTGCTCCACGCTTTTGCACGTGGCTGAAGGACACCTCGGTTGGCAGGTTTCTCTTAATCGCCCATCAACCGCCCTCGCATGTGGTGGTGATACCACCCAAGAGCTCATATGAGTGTCTCCTCATTTCCAAGCCACTCATCACCCATTGCTTCAAGAACAAGGCAGCTTTCACGGTTGAGAATTATTAAAAAAACCTCTTCATTAGCTTCCCTCGGCCCGACTAACATTTCGAGCACGACAGGAACACTCGTATGATGATTCTAAACGGGCAGGCTCACAGGTATCACTTAACGTGCAGTCAGTATATACCCTGGTTGCCTTGCGTAGTTCGCGGACTACCTAGCCATAGTTTGTAGCGGAGATTTGGGAATGGAATTGACGCCCGCCTCTCTAGAGGAGAACCTTTACAGTGCAGACATCTGGTCTAACTCCCGGCGATTGGTCTTACAGGTCTGCGCTTCGGAGCCTATTACATCTCACATCTCACATTTGACTGCTATCCCTCATCGTGCCGCCTGTGTCGTTTTGCGTGAAAGCTTTTATTACTGGCCGCGCATATTGCCTCTAATTAATCAGAATAAGGAGTCTAGATCAGCTGCGTGCACTTCATAAACACATGATAGCTACTGTAAAATCCCCAAGAACGACGTTCTTTCTGGTCCGAGCCGGTGAGCTTACTTAGTCTGACATGGGCCTCCTCGCGCTCATATCAACTTCAGCCCATGACTAGCACCATCTAAATTACTGTGAACGCCGTGACGGGCTTACCCTCTCCTCATGTGTTTAGCCATCCATTCGGGAGCTATTAAAATGCAAAGAAAGGGCGACAGCAACATAATCGACGGGGTAGGGAGAGACTATTGTAATGGAGTGCTCGCAGATCCTAGAGCGAAGACGAGACACAGATAGTCCAGCTCTAGGAAGTGCACATGTACCTTAGCTAGGATGCAACCTCAATCAAACCTACTGCGAAATTACATCATACGAATATATCTATAAGGACTATGGTTCCAGTGCTTGAGCTGCTGTACTCTTGTTAACCACACACTCTCCTTTCATGAGTATCGATCCTGGGATTATGAGACTAACCAATGCATGAATGGAAAAGGATATAGATATTTCACCAGTAACTTAACTTCCACTATTGTACGTGTCACTACTAATGATTGCACTCCTGGCATCGCCAGGGTAGTAATCTATGATTACAAGTTGTGTCACTTGGTCACGGTATTGGACTCCGAGCTTGAGCTGGATTAACCCCCCCGGAGAGCCCCGTACGTGGGCTCTTGCTCGAACAAGCAGAAAACATACTTGATAAGCCGTCTCCTCTATTTCCCTATTTTAATGTAATCGAGTTTAGCCCGGGACCCCTTCTCATTTTATCTAATTCACGCAAAGCAGACTCATATACACCAGCTTTTGTTGTTTGTACCCTAGAATGATTTTAACATGCAGGCGGAGTGGTAGGGTATCGATATGCTTCTTAACGAAGCGAATTCATATGAGAGACATTGCTATTCCCGTCATCAAAGGTGCAGTCTCCCATTGCCACTAATACTATTGTCATTAGATGTAGGAGACGAGAGGTCGATGTCTTCATCGCCACCTAGCCACTGACTCATTTTCTCGTACATACCCAGCCACGAGCGGTGAGAAGCCCCTTTCTCCGCGCCCTGGATGGTCGGTAGGAGCTCGTCGACGTCATGCCCAAGCATGCGCTGCGCGGCGCCTAGGTACCGGTACCCCTCGGGACACCGTCGTAAGGTGTCTCTGGAGAAAGTTGGAGCGGTTTTGCCGTCTACGGGGACGATCTTGTCCTTGTCGTAAATGAGCTTGACGTAACGAACCTTCCATTGCGGAATGCCACCAGGATGTTCGGCAGGCTGCTCGAGGCAGAAGAAGTGGAAGCGGCAGTCGCAGTCGACGTCAAAGACCACGGGCTCGACGCCGCGCTTCAGATCCCCTGGGATGACGAAACGCTGCGTTATCGTGGCCTTCATCTTGCCGACGGCGCGGCGTGTGTGCGGGTTGAGGTCCACGCATGTGCCGCACTCGCGGTGCATGATGAAGTCGCCGCGGGCCTTGCCTTCCTTCGATACTTGGATGAAGCTGTCGATAGATTGACGTTTGCTCCAAGCTGGATAGTGAAGATGTCAGCGTCGCGCAAAACATGGATATGAGAGGTTTAGTGGTATAGTCTAGGGGCCAGGGACCGACTTACTCGTCCAAACGAACGCATCCTCGCAGAAGAGCGAGCGGAAATTCTTCCACTCTGATGCATCTCGGTAGACCGGCCATCCTTTGCACAGCTCCGACACGGCAAGGCGGTCGAGAAGGTCAGCAGGATGACCGTTGACATGAGAATACGTCCCCAGCTGGGGATCAAAGGGGGAAGTCATATATAACAAAGGCCTGAATAAGGGCTTGAGGAGTATAGCCTACTTAGCAATAGTCTTTCAAAGTGCTGAAGGTCTGTTGCCGTTCCAACTTCAATGGGAGCAAGGCGGGGGACACTAACGCTATATATACACCAAAGTACCTTACCCAGCCTCAGCCGAGGCCGGCTATTCCTTCTTCCTTTATGTCTTATTCTCTAAACGAGGATAGAATAGCTAGGTCCGTGGCCAGGCAAAGAACCTGTCCAGGAGTGTAGAAGTATCACGTGTCCAGAGCGTCGAGCGTCTGTCTCTGATGTCTGCGGAGTCATCAATTTCGGCGCCTTCTGACGCCGCAGGCGTCACCATTCTGCAAAAGCTCTTCGACGCTGTTGGTCTTCCCATTTTGCTCGCGTTGACGTAGTGGTGACTACGATTGCGTTTTGGCGTGGAGATACAACTCGTAGAGTGTTGTGGTTGAGATGAGCATGTATGAATGATACGTCCTGTATCATTTTCGTGCCCAACCGACGCTGGTACAAGAATTGGTGTAACGTTGTTCTGCATGACGGTTGGTGAATAACATTGTCTTCGTGTTACCGAAGTCGGTGTTCATTGCATCTGTGCCACACGTTCATCATTTAGACATGCAACACGGATGGCTATCAGAAACCATGCGACAGTCGTCGTTCGTCAGCAGGGCCCTGAAACTGCCTCAACCTGGTAGTTTAGATTAGGGTCCTACAATGATATGTCACCTCGACATGGTGCGATTGGGAACCAGTCCTATGCAACATGATCACTAATATAATACAGCGCTACTCAGCATAGCAGGCAGGAAAACGGAGATGGCGCCACATGGGGAGGAAAGCCAAGCAGCCAACCAAAGGCAATGGCCGCGTCTCACAACGCCATCTCGCAGGCGGAAACGCAGCTTGTGATGCCACGGCTCCACATGTGCAGAAAATAAAATGGACTTGGGGACCAGGAACCCGGTATCTGTCTCTAACAAGATGCAGAGAAGAGACTCCGGCACCGCGGGGTGTGCAGCGAGGAAAAGGCCCGATCGTCGGCCCCTTACGTGAGTAAGGAGGGCCATCTCACGGGTAACCCAGCCGATCTCGACGCCGGCGCGGTGCAGAAATCTGCAGCTTGCCGTCGGGCTCTTGTTTCTGCTCTCGTCGTCCAAACGGTGAGCGGGCCAATATCAAACACGTGGCGTATGCTATCGGGCAAGTCATGCTCTCAGTCCCCTCTAATGAGCATAAGAAGAGTAGATGGAACAGCCCGCTTTTTCTTGGCTCTCTCTCTCTCCCTTGCCTAAGGTTCGCTTCTTTTTCCTGTGCTCGCTAGACCAGTAGGACGCCTGTCTCTATCGACTGATCAGACGGGATGCCGCACGTGCTTGCTTCCCCCCTGTGGGGCTGTCTTATGTTTGTACTAAAAGGCCTAGAAAGACGCCTTGTCACTTTCTCAGCCATGATGGCGAGGAGAGCGGATGGGTGGACGGGTGGGCGGACGGATGGACGGACAGGGTTGGCCAGATGCAAGCGAGTTGCGCAGATAGATGACGATTAGATGAGGTATGAAAGGACCAGCGAGCAAACAAGCGACAGCAATGCAAAATCACCAGTAGGAGGTGCAGGTGAAGGACAAAAGGGTAAAATATAAGGGAGTTGGGAGTTGGATGAAAGACCATGCATGGTAGAGGTACTAGGTAGGTACTTATCTAAGTCAAGATGGATCTTATATTAGTCGCGTGCACTTTCTTTCTGTTTAAGTGTTCGGTACGGTACTGTACAATTTCCGTCCTCTCATTATAACTTGGAAAGTGTGTACCGAGGTAGTACCAGTGCAGCTTTACCTTCCAAGGTTTGCATAATTAGTAGGTACCTACCGCCCTTCGCTATGCAACGAAAGCGAGGATGACTAACAAGCGCGCGCGAGCGGTCTTTAGCTTGGTACTTAGGCTTAGCCACCTATTATTGCCCGTATTTTTTCCGATTTCCAATGGCTGACATAGCACGAATTCTCCATGCGAAAAACCTCTACCACATGCTTAGTTAGGATATAGCACTATACATGGGTAGGTAGGTCAGGTATTAGTCTAGATTGGAGACTGTGTGCGAATGTAAGTGCCCGTAAGTCTAGGTATCTAATGCATCCGTGTATGCCGTATATAAGAGCAAGCCGCCACCAATAGAGCACACCACAGCCCTGATTTAGATAGACATCTTACGAGCATGCGCCGCACCATCACGACTCTCATAGCCAGGGCCGTCATCAGAAGTACCGGTACGCATACCCCCCCTTCCCGACAACCCCGCACCGCCGTCCCCGCGCCGAACGCTCTCGACTCTTGCGCCATCTCCCTCTCCCGCACCCTCAACACCTCGGCGGCATCCAACATGTCCTCCGCATCCACCTCCGCCACCTCCGCCTCCGCCTCCGCCTCGGCTGCCGCAGCGCCGAGTGCGAAGCCCTCCTCCTCCCACAGCGAACCCAAGCTCCCGCCCCTGAGCGCCTACGAGTTCAAAGAGTACAACCGCCTGGCCGAGCACATGGACGCCTTCCACAACCACTTCCGGTCGTCGTGGAACCTACTATACACGTCGGCATCGAGCGGCCGTCGCGCCCAGGGGCTGTCGATCCGGGCCTTCGTCAACACCGGGCTGGAGTTCATCTCGCACCTCGAGCTGCACCACTCCATCGAGGAGCGCTACATCTTTCCCGAGCTCGCGAGGCGCATGCCCGAGTTCAGGACCGGCCGGGAGCGGAATCTGCCCGATGCGGCGTCAAGGTCGTCGCGACGGGAGGGGGCGAAAGAGGAGAAGGACGACGACGACGACGAGGGCAAGAGGAAGAAGGCCGCCGAGCTCCTACAGCAGCATGTCGAGATCCACAAGGGCATGGACGGCCTAAGGGAGTACTTACAGCGGTGTCTCTCCGGCGAGACGGAGTTACAGATGGGGACGCTCAAGGCCCAGCTCGAGTGAGTACTGCTTCTTCTCCGCATCGTATTCTCGCCGTTCCGGTCACGTTCACAGTGGGAAAGGCTCCTTCCCAGGCGCGACTCAACTTTTGGATGATTCCAACGGCTGCGGAACCCTCCTGACCTCGCGCATCTTTGGTAACTACTAACCTCGACTACCGTAGTACTTGGGGGACCGTTCTGTGGACCCATCTAGACCAGGAGGTTCGCACCCTCGGTGCCGAGAACATGCGCCGGTATTGGTCCGTCGATGAGATGCGGAAGTTGCGAATGTAAAATATCAAGCCTTGCATACCCCATGTAGAGCATATGAGCCATATAGACAGAGATGTAGAGTAGATGAGTTAGGGGACAGACACATGTCGGATGCATCTTGTAGTAGAAGATTCCATGCGAAGATGAGATGTATGTCCAATATAGAATAGATACCCCCGCAATGCACAGCATTCACGACACTCTGACATTCAACACAGATATAGCATAAGAATGCAATGTAAATAAATCATGGTCAAATCGTTTAATCGTTTAGATTCCCTTGGTAGAAGTAGATATGCTACTTGATGACCCAATTAGCCCCAGACCGGCCCATTGCCGATGAGACGTTTTTTCCCTCGAAAGGCAGCCCGGGCCATATGCACACACGAGATACAAAAGAGACGGAAAAGCACAAGATGTAGTACGCCTACTGTTCGTCTAACCTCGAACCGCGCCACCGAGCACACCTCCCGTAAATTGCGTGCCGCCGGCCTGTCTCTGTCCCGTGCCACCCGTCCTTGCTCCACCCCGCCCTGTCTTCTGGCCTCCTCCGCGACCACCCCGCTGGTTTTGCCCGCCTCTCCTGTCGAAAGCGTTTGCTGTGCCTTGTGTCCGCTGCTCGAGCGTCCGCTCGTTGGTCTCGATAAGGGCAGCCGCCTTGTCTGACAGGGTGAGGGCCAGGCTTTGAAGGCGGGAGAGCTCAACACCCTTTCGGAAGATGACCGTCGAGGTGACCTGGTCCAGAGCGGCAGCCAACTCTTCATGGCTGATCATCTTGCTCACGATCGAGGCGACCTTGCGATCGTCGAGCTCGAACATCGAGGATAAGGTAGACACGGCGAGGGTGTCGTAGAAGGGCGCGTAGGTGAAGAGGTACGTTCGCAGACCTTCCTCTTGAATCTGCTTGGAAAGCATGCCCTTGATCTCTTCCGTGTTCGGCATGAGATCCCAGATCTTGATACTGTGGATGAAGTTGATGGCCTTCTTCCATTCGCCGGCAGCCAGAGCCCGGGATGCTTGCATCACGTGGTCGCGCGTGTTTTCGGGTGGGCCGGTGAAGATTTGTCGTTCGTGGTATTCGAGCATACGCCGATATGTCTTGCTGATGACACGCTTCTTGATATCAGGTGATGAGCCCGTCTGGGCTAGGAGGGGAATCTCGAGAAGCATACTACATGTCAAATAGACACACTCTAGGAGCTCCAAGTTGATGTGCATATGGAATGGTAGCTGTCTTTGCTTCTCAAGCCGTTCTTGTTCGGGAGAGACTTGGGCGAACCGCTGAATCATAACTCCCTGGGCCAGAAGCTCCTTTTGTCGGCCGCTGCCACAGATCTCTTGAAGGGTGTTCTGCGCGTCATAGACGAGGCCCTTGCGGAACGCGCAGAGCCCAACCTGCACAAGGGTACGGTTGTAGAGGATCTGGGTCTGCACGTCAAAGCTATTGATTGTCTCTTGCAAATGCGACATCAGCATCATGTCGCGTGCCTTGTAGTACTCGTCATGCAATGCAAGGAAGTAGATCTGGCAAAGCATGGCACGAGCGCGGATGATACCCTCGCTGTTAATGAAGAGATAGTTGCAGAGTACGTTAAGGAGCTGTGTGGCATCGGTAACGCTGCCTCTGGGGGTGATCACAGACTCAACGGTAGATGGTACTGGTTTCCAGGCGTTCTCCTCAAGGATCTTGACTACCTGGGCAGGTTTGAAGTAGACGTGCTCTAACCTTCGCATGAGGATCCGATTCAGGCTGTCTTGTGGGATTTGCAAAGTAGAATCCTTGCCGAGGGTCTCGTAATAGAGCAGGCCGCGGAAGATGACGTTATACAAAGCACCTTCGTCCGTTAGACGCTCTATATACTCTGAAGTGTGAGGGTCGATGGTTTGCAACGAGCGGGTAAGCTCGTCGTCCAGGCGCTCGACGTATGATACTATACTGCCCGGAACCTTGATATATTTCTCTCCAGCTTGTAATGTGGGGGGTTTCTCGTCATCATCCCACTCTTCAGCATTTTCAAGGACGATGTGGTCACGGTTCTGCTCAAGCACTTCAAACAAGGTAGAAAGCTCTTTCTCGGCAGCCTTCCATTGCTCAAGAGGCATAGAATTTGATGTGCCGGTCCCAAGATCGAATCTAGCCGATACAAGCGTCAATAGAACACGGATAGTCTGGTACGGAGTATTCGCCACGGCATGCAACTTCTCCATGATACGGATCTGCTCGAGCCTGTCTGTATTCTTCTTGCCACGAGACTCCAAGATGGTC
The DNA here is from genome assembly GCA_022578965.1 of Xylaria sp. FL1777. Classification (NCBI taxonomy): domain Eukaryota; kingdom Fungi; phylum Ascomycota; class Sordariomycetes; order Xylariales; family Xylariaceae; genus Xylaria; species Xylaria sp. FL1777. Next base: position 133,617 of record MU400562.1, on the reverse strand, counting down.
CGCAAGTGCTTGAAGATACTTTCGGGTGTGAACTGGAGAGTGCGACCGCCTTTGATGACGGTCTCGAAGCCGTCGTCATCTTGCTGTTCGACCTGTGCGGTGTAGGTCTCGGCCTTGGTTTTCTTAAGCTTCGGGACGGGAACTTCCTCCTCTTCCTCATCAGAGGCGAGGAAATCAAGCGGGTCCTCTCGATATCGATCGACTTCAGCTTGGTGATCTTGCTTGAGCTTCTTGATCTTTTGCTTGACGGCGTTGAGACCACGAGCACTGATGGCATTCATCTTCTTCGGTGTGACCTTCTGCTTCGAGATGGTTTCGTTCATGGCATCTTCGAGTTCGACGATGGCCTTGATGTAGAGCTTGGGGACCTGGCCCCTCTCGGTCATCTTGATGGCCTGGCGGTTGAGCTTGTCAAATTCTGCATTTGGTTAGCCGAGACATGCCACAAGGAATGCGATGGGTTGGAGCGTGTGCCCTGGTGATATTCACATACCATTAGATACGGCACCCCAGTCGTTGATCTTCTGCTTCTTCTCGATGGCATCGATGGTAGCCTCGAGCTCGGCGAACCGCTTGTCCTTGGCACTCTTGACGGTCTTGGGCTGGTCCTCGTCGCTGTCCTCGCTTTCGGACGACTCGCCGCGCAAGAACCGCGAGGCGCCCGTCTTCTTGACTCCCTCTTCATCGCTACTCTCTTCTTCGGACTCATCCTCGTCCTCGTCTTCGTCTTCAGAGTCTTCTTCTTCGGATCCTTCTACATCCTTCTCCTCTTCCTCTTCCTCCTCGGAATAGAGCTCCTCCTCGTCAGAGCTGCTCTCGCTGGAGCTGTCGTCGCCGCTGCGGAAGAACCGAGACATACTGCAGGTTGTCGTCGGTGGCTCGCGGGATGCGCTTACTATTCTATGGTATGAGAGCTAGGTCGTCGTTGGTTGGTGTGCGCCTGGACGATGATAGATGGTTAAATAAGATCACAGCCCGGACAGAGAAGAGGAAGCCGGTGTGTGGGCGTGGAGTTGGTCGCTTGTTGGCCAAGGAAAAGAACAGAACTTAGACCTTAAAACTGACTGAGGGGCAAACTTTAGGTGGACCGTTGTTTTCGAAAATTCACAGTGAATTTTTACAGGTGGTGGTGGATGTCGGTGGGGTTGCCGTTACGCATAGGCACCTGCCTAAGTCAATATGATGGATAGCTTCATATACTACCTAAGACTACCTACGCATAAATAAATACCTAACATGGGCGCAGCAACCTTGGAACCTTCTTATACCTAGGTACTTTACCACGTACGTATTGAATTTTAGAAGCACGATCATCTCCATTCTCCATACCCATGTACTTAATCTAGGACCTTGCATGTAGAGGGCGATAGACATGATGTTGATGTAAATTGGTATTTTCTGTATTTCAACTATCAAACGAAACACAAGTTATGGTTCAAATGTTATACACATATATATACCTAGGTACATGTGACTGAACCTATCCAATCAAAAAATCAATTCCGTGGTAGAGATGAGAGAAGATATAATGCTTTCCTCTATGGTTCTTTGAGACGTCGAAAGGGGGAAATATCCTACTAACACACCTTAGATGCTCCAAGAACGCCAGTCCCTTCCACGTATAGGCAGGAACATTCCGGTATTGCCACAACGCTTATTTCGTTCAGTTTGACTCATTCCAAAGCAAACGCCGTTGATGTTCGCCTATCGCAAACATAAAACCAATTAATACTCTCAAGGCAGTGGGTAGTATCACAAAGACATGATGAGACAGACACCTTCTTCACCGAGGGACATCTGCCCAGTCCGGGTGGTCCTTGTAAAGCCAAGTCTTGATGCCCTTAGGATTGGCGGCACGACTTTTTCTAGCTTTCTCGAGCACTTTCTTGTTTTCCTCGCTGGTGTACAGCGTTGCGAAGTCTTGGATCTCAATACCGGCACTTTTCATGTGATTGACCAGTGCACCAAACATGGCTTCCAGGGCTGCGATCTGAGTTTAGCCGGGTCAAATCCAAGCACCATTGCTAAGCGTCTACGTACACTCTGGGTTGTTGCGGGCCACTTCTGGCATACCACTAAGCATCCGAGGTATGGTAGATCGCATATCTCGACACTAGATAGAGTCCAGATGCCTTTAGCCATCGAGCGCTATCCCGGCTGGTGGATATACGGATGTAGGGAGGCATACCTTGACGAGCAGAAGGTCCAAGTGCTTCAAATCACGCTGGAGCTGCTGCTCCTCTGCTGTCTCCTCGTTGTCGGACAGCTGTGGCTTGCCGCGCTTCGCGTCCTGCTTCATATCTTGACCACCTTGACCACCGTTCGACGCCGTCATGGTGTCTGACCGGGGGGCGCCGGGGGTGGATAGGATTGTGAGTGTTGTCGCGTTATGAGCACGCATACACGTGTACGTAGGTAGGTAGTACACTAGAGAACAAGGGTGTAGGTAGACACGCCTCTTAACCAGTTTAGGTACAGCTCCGGCACACCGAGGCGCGCAGTTAAGGTGAAGTGAAGCCCAAGCCACACTTGTTCCACGCATGCCACAACTTGCCACAACTTGCCACAACTACCTAGCCACGGGAGCTCCACCTTCTTTTTTTTTTCCTTCCTCCTTTGTACATACCTGCCCAATCCGAGGTAGGTAATCGCGGTAGGTAATCAGTCCGTAGTCCGTGTGTGCTTTGTGGATCCCATCAAAACTTGGTCGACCTCGCACGGTCTCCTCTCTGCCATCTACTTCTTCCTGCTCCGTATCTTCCCTCGCCACACACGGCTCAGTACCGTGAGAATCTCAACCTGCACCACCAACAACGTCTGAATAACGCATCGTCCACGGTGTCCGCGCCCGCGTCTGCATCCGCTCTGCTGGACGACAACCGCCATCCCCGCCAAAAATACTATCACCAAAAGGGCCAGCCGCCACGCCATCTCCAAGCCTCTCCCCCAAGCCCCCAACGGCGTCGTCGAGAACGACGCTCGGCCTGAGGCTTGTCCTCGTCCCTTCGTTTTCCCTCCGTCTCCCGCCAATACCGCCAAAATTTCGCTCCAGCAGAACCCTCACCACTCGGCCGTCGCCGCGGGCGTTGTTGTCCCGAACGGCACGGCGAGTGCGCTGAGCACGCCGCGTCAACTCCCCCCGACCGCCACGCCCACCGTCGCCACCCCCGTCACGCCCGGTACCATGACCTCTGGCGGCGGCGAGCCCGGCACGCTGGCCCCGCCTCCCGAGGGCATTTACCGGAGCTTCGATGACCTACTGAGCGCGGTGCAGCGTGTGGCCAAGGACCAGGGCTACGGTGTGGTCAAGCTGCGAGCCAGCAACTATCGTGATGGCAAGCCCACACGCTATGACTTGGTCTGCGATCGAGGCGGTGTCAAGTACAACAGCACTGCGAAAAAGCGGAACCCCAGCACCCGCAAGGTCGATTGCCCTTGGCGCGCCAAGGCTGTCTGCGAGGTACAGTTGAACAACCAGTGGCGCTTTGCCGTCCAAGATGGCCGACACAACCACGAAGCCCGAGTCCCGGCTGCTCAACCAGGCCAAGAGAATACGCCCATGGCACAAAGCATCCGAAGTCTGAGTAACAAGCTCGATCGCATGAATCACGACATCACCCAAGGCTTCATCAGCGTTAGCCATCGACTCGAGAGTGTCGAGAAGAGATTGGAGGCCATGGAGGCCCGTATGGGCACTATGGAGGCTCGTATGGCTGGCATGGAGTCTCGCGGAGCCGGGATGGAGGTTCCCATGGACAACATGGAGATGGAGGGGTCTATGTTGGGCGCTTCCGTTCTCTAGAGCTGAAATGGCCCTACGGGGACCATGCACGGAACCCCAAGCATTGCTCCATCACTCCCTCAATCCACCTTTCAAGACCAAGAGCGAGCTTACGCACTTACATTCCTGACAATAGTCTGTCAAACAACTCTCGCATCGGCCTCATCTCCCAATTTTCTAATAGTACCCAGACAGGGTGTGGTTTTCTTAAGGTCTCAAAAGGCGTACAGGATGTGAATTTTCAGGTTGGGTCATATGTGCGAGTAATTTCTTTCGGTGGGTAAGGTTCCAGGACACAAGGCAGAGATGGCAAGGGTTATAAGGTACCCTTCACGGGCTCGATCAGGCGATCAGGACAGAATATTAGTTATGCGGCACCCATTGAGCGTCGCGATGCCTTTGCCGCGCAATTATTCACTATAGATGCTCCCCAAGGATGTCAATTTCCGGATAAGGCTATTGCCACCAACTGATACGCATATTCTCTCTCAAGAGGATATTGCTCCGGTCGGGCAAGTAGCTATAGCATTGATAGGAAGATGTTAATCAAGAGCTATCATTGTAAATTTTGTGTATATTTAGTCGTATTGGTTGTACCTCATAAACAAAAGGAACCGTTGTTTCAGCTTATGTAAGCACAAAATAAATCAACAACTGTCCCAAATTGTCACCGCAAGTTGATAGAGATGCTGCAAACCAAAGGCTCGTTTATAAGAACACGTCTCCTAACTAAGTATCAAGGCACGTGCACCACCCAAGAGTAGGATATCAATAATCACAAAGCTCGTCATCGGCTAACAACATCAAAGCCCACATCAAGCCTTCGCATATAATCAGTCTATAGTTCTAACTCTACCAACTCCTCCACCCACCGGACTTAATGTTCCGATGTAAGACGGATGCGCAAGGATTGAGCAGAAATCGCAGGGTCAGCCACATCAACTCCATTAAAGTGCGATCGAGCGACATAACGGCCCGGAAAAAAGGAATGAAGACTAAGTTCAAAAAGTAGCAGAACAGGCGATAGAATCAACCCTGTAAAAATCAACACACAGTCTTGCACCTATGGAATCACGAAGTTATACATAAAAGGGGTTATCCCAGCTTCATTGTTAGGAAAGCTGACGAGTACACTGATATGTAGGCACCCTGTGTCCTGCCAAGCTGCATTACATCCCAACTAGACATTCGCTCTAACCGTCCAAGTCATTGTTGAAGCTTCATAGAATATGTAAAGACCATTCTCGCTAGAACGTAAGAAATGGCTCCTATCTCATCTTCCATTCTATTAATATTACCATTTCGAACCATGAAAGCCAGACCCCGTACCATTTATTGCTAGGTCAGCTCAGCCGTAGCCAAAATCGCAAGAGAAGTTACATTAAATCGATACCTTCCCCGACTACGGCCACTCTCTGGGTCCAAGTGATGTATCTTATCAGTTAACCCATACCAAGCTGGGGGTTGAATAGAAGTGTTCTATTTAGTGAATTCTCAATGAGTCGCGACACTTATGTCTTTAAGGTTCTTCGAGGATCTTCCAGCAGGTAGGTAATATTCATGGTTTCACGGTAGGAGGGTTGGATCTACGTATTTCGACATGGACCTGCCTAATTTCACTCTCGGAGGTGACTACTCACTTTGATAGTAAGTGCATTTCAGTATGTGGGTTATCTAGTCAATGTGCAGATTTCACTACCCATTTAACACAAGAAAATGTCATATGTGCCATCGACCCATTCGCCTCCCTGGATACCAGAATTTGATTGGGTCCTTACTCGACTTGTTACAGGTACTTGGGCATTTTCTTGATATCATGATGCCTACCTAGGTAGGTATGCAATGCACTGGGTGATGTAAGTGGACTTCACGGATTAACCGCCGTTGGCGAACATAGATCGGCGGGTCTGCATGTGAAGCGATTCTATCACATTATTCTTCTCCGAACTTGTTGTTCCGAGCTCAGTGGCCACCATAAGTACTGCTGGCAAAATGTTACACGCGTCGAACCAGCTGACCGGGACCGTACTGCGCTGAATTGAGACCTATTGAGATTGTCTCACGTACTAGAAGTGAAGCTATTCAGCCCTCGCTAATCTGAGACATATGAGCGGACCACGGAGGTTAGGAAACCCCGAACCAATTGTATATAGACTCAAGGACAGCCACTATGCTCGGCAACAGCCTCGATGGGAGGCATGGACTTTTGCAGCCATAACAGATTACTGTATGCAGAATAGAGAGTCAACAACTCAGTTCCAAGCCCTGACATCAGCCCTTGTTATACAAAACATAGAAGGACGTAATAATCATACCACGCATGAACACACATAAAGAAGCCGTGTCTGAGGAAGCCTAGTGTAATGAGTAGCAAAATGTGAATGTTGAGAATGAATTAATGAATCAAGACTCCCTCTCCAATCTCTAATCCTCGACCTCCGCTGAGCGGGATATGACGTGTCAAGGATGGTTACACAGGAAAAAGAAATAGCATCCCTATATCCGCGTCCGAGGCGAGGAAAAGACAACCAAAAACCGGGCAATGCTATCTCTTCTCCGACGCGGGGCAAAGATGATAGGTAGTATCGTGGCAACATAGGGCGGTGTGCTTCCTAGTTCTCATTGGTAGAGGCATCATAATATCGGTCGATAGATGAAACATATGATGATCATCTAGGTACGACTTTAGCTAGTGAGCTATGTGACTTGGTATTTATTACGGCTCTAGTGCACGCCGTATCTCTGACCTCAATGCGGGAACGGCTATTCTCTCTACTTCTCCACCTGTATGCTATCTACTCCTTGAGAATTTACATAGTTAGTCACTGCCGTTAGACTACATCGTAGCTTCAAAGAAGCCCGATAGTAAATCATCCATGCCAAAATGGATACTATTACATCCCTTCTTCTCAGACCGTGGTTCACCGTTGGCGCAAGCCTCCTACTCAGTGTCTTCCTGTGTAGGAGAATCCTGCTACTCTTCCAGCTGCGCCACATTAAGGGGCCGCTACTGTTAAGAATATCTGGAATACCACATGCCCTGGCCCTGCTGAGTGAGGACCATCACAACTGGTATAATGAGCTTCATCGGAAATATGGTATATCTTCTCTCCTCACTGGTTGTAATAGGAATACCCTCATTAATAAGCTGCCTATTGTTAGGGCAAACCGTCCTTGCTTCCCCGACGATGATAATAACTTCTTCTCCTGATCTGTGGGCTCGCTCGAACACATATCCTGGATATAAAAAGTCCAAGTGGTATTACCGTGCTGTTCGGTATGATTGGCGGAATGACAATATCTTCACCCAGCTAGTCACCGAGAAGCATGATGCGAGACGAATGCAAATGGTCCGCGGCGTAAGATAAGAATTTGTCTCATACTCTATTAGTCCGTTGAAGTTTTCCTCCGGACACTGTAACTCACTTAAAATCATAGTATTCCGGGGCCGAGAATTTGACGCTGGAAGCCGATATTGGGGCCTGCGTCGCTAAGCTGATCAATCTTGTCCGGTCTAAGTATGCTGGCCAGGGAAAATCAATGGATTTGGCACAAAAGCTGGGTTTCTTTACCCTAGACGTCATTAGCACAATCGGCTTCGGTAAATGTTATAATCTTCTAACTACAGACGAAGACCCAGACGAGTACGTCGAATCGATCCACAAAGGGTTGAGGACCATCAACAGGCAAGTAGCCCTTGGAACATGGTGGGTTAATTGGATACCTTTCCTCGGTACAAAGCCAAACCCTGATATCAACAAAAATAAGGGATTTTTCAAAATGGCTATGTTGAATGCATCCATGGTAGAGGCCAAAGAGAAAGAATTCAACGAGCAAAAGAGCCTTGGAGTCGGTGAGTAGTTCTCGGAGCCTTCACTCTTCCTGTTCGGGCCACTTTTAGAGTAGGAAAGTTACGTGAGGCCAAACTCATGTTTGTGTGTTTTAGAAACATCCAACGATTCCAAAAACTCCCCATTACACTCAGAATTGCAATTACTGACCCCAGATGTTATAGTGCCAAGGGCAGATATGTTGATGTCTTTCATGAAGAACGGTCTGTCAGGTGACCAGTTAAAGACGGAGAACTTACTGCAGATTGTTGCGGGAGCAGATACTACCGCTGGAGCACTCAGGGGTATCATGCTCTACGTCTTGACTAACGCGCGGGTATACAAAACTCTCCAGGCGGAGATCGATGACGCAGTGGCGTCTGGCAAAGCACCACAGAGGCCGGGAATCATCACGACGACGCAGGCCAAGGAGCTCAGGTACCTCCAGGCGGTCATCAAGGAGGGGATGAGAATATTCCCTCCAGTAAACAATACACTGTCTCGCGACACTCCCCCTGGGGGTGACACTGTGACAATTGACAACGAAGAGATATATTTGCCAGGAGGCGTGAACATCATACCGTCATTTAAGGCGATGCACCGAAACGAGAGCGTTTACGGGAAAGATGCCGATGTCGATATATTTCGCCCCGAACGTTGGCTTGAGGAGATTGATGAAAAAAGACGTGAGAACAGCTCCGAATTCATTAGCATCGGTCCCTCACCTGTATTCACAGCCATTTTCAGTTTCAGCTCTTTCGCTCCGTCAATGAAAGAGAAATTACTAATTATCATGGTCTAGTGGAAGGTATGAAGAATGACATCAATCTGGGGTTCGGCCACGGACGCTGGTCGTGTCTTGGCAAGACCATCGCGTTGCGCGAGCTCAGTCTCGTTGTATTTGAGGTAGGTGGCTTTTAGAACCCAGAGTGTATGTTGGTAGCAGGGCTAACATTATCTTGACAGCTATTCCGAAACTTTGACTGGACGATAGTCAACCCTGAGAAGCCGTGGAAGCATTCCGTGTTGGCGGGGCTGAGTACGCATTGCGGTGTTCTTTATTTCACGCTCTCGTAATCTTAATTTTTATTCATACTTCATACCTCTATAGGAAGTAAGAATCTCTAATACTTTAATTCTTTAGATCTAGTATCCGATATGTGGGTTCGTGTGGAAGAGCGGGTGAAGCTACAATAAGTCATTAATATGTTATTCATAACTGATACAGCGGGAGGACCCGGAACTTCTTCTGGCAATATCTATTAGCAACACACGAAAAGGCTTTTTTATTCTCAGGGATGACGCATCATGACATGAGGTTTACACTTTCTAAGCTGCTTTGATCCCAGATTGAATACATACCTAGGTAGACTCATCTGCAGTTAAGTAGCAGGTACACAGTAGTACGAGCTCAGTTGAGCGGGAAATTGATTCATGAGCTATCCTGGATATGATAAGATATCTAGAGGAGCAACTCATATATATTGACGGAATCTATGGTATCTGCTCACATAGGGTAAATGTGACCAAATCCCCAAACAACACCGAAGGAAAGATGCGGGTCGGGGCAACATTAGACCTCTGTGAATGGGCCAGGCCGGAATAATTTAGCTTACCAACAGAGATTATTTCTTGCTACGGAATTCAACGTTGCCTACTACCATAGAGATTGCCGGTGTTAGTTCCATGGATACCCAGGTAGCCCACCATTACCCCATGCCAAGGATTGAGGCCGTTACAGTATACATGTGTATTATTGTCTAGGTACCTGTAGCATAAGGCTAGTTATACATATCTAGTATATGCACGTTTCTAGATCTGCCTATCACAGACACTGGTAGTAGTAGGCATTGCCCACCGTACACGTCGAACCGGCCGCGCAAACAGTGCAGCCCGTCCAGCCAATACCACCACACTGCCCCCATTTGGCCACGGAGCAAGTCGTGGTTGGGCTTGCCGTCGAGGAGGTCTTAGTGCTCGTAGCCAGCGTCGTGGTCGTGGCTGAAGTCGTAGTGCTACTTCCGCCGGTAGCAGCAGCAGCGAGCACGCTGCTAACGGCCGTCCACGCGGGCTTCTTGCTCAGGTTGTCATCATACAGGAGGGCGTCGCCCTGGCCCGGGAACGTGTTGGGAATCCAGCTGTACTTATCGGTAAAATCCCAGATCGTGATGCCCACGCAGGCCGCCTCGGCCATACACGTCTTGGTCACGGTCGCGAAATCGGTTGCCTGCTGCTGGAGACCTGAGTCGGTGGCTGGTAGTGAGCTGAATCGGATGTCTAGTTCCGTGTAGGCCACCTCCGTCACGCCGGCCGCGACGTACGACGCGATGGCGCTCTGCATCGAGCTCTGACTGGGCGTGCTGCCGACGATCAGATGTGCCTGCATTCCCACGCCGTCGATCTTGGCGCCCGCAGCCTTCACCAGTGAGATAATTTTCACAACGCTGGCCTGTTTCGAGCCCGTACTCTCGATGTTGTAATCATTGTAGTATAACTTCGCGGCCGGGTCGGCGGCCGCAGCAGCCTTGAAAGCGAGCGCGAAGTAAGAGTCGCCGAGAACGGTATAGAACACATTCTGGCGATACGTGCCATCATCATTCAGACCCTCGTTGACTACGTCCCAGGCATAACACTGGCCTTTGTAATGGCCGACTACGTTCGAAATATGCGTATTCACAACTGATGTTAGAGTGTCCGCGGTCCACGATCCGCTACTGACTACCCTCGGCGTCAGCGAATATGGCCGAAATTCTTGCAAGCCTAATCGCCTATGAATGAAAATGACTAACCCCAAGATGGTAATTGTGAATACCACACGAGTGTGTGACATCTCAAAAGCTGGCCGTTGGTCGCCGCAAGGTTCGCGATTTGGTCGCCAGAAGTATAAGAAAATTGACCCTGGCTGGGTTCGATATACTGCCATTTCTGAGCATTTCCAGGCGTCTTCAAATGTTGGAGGTCAGCGACTGTCTTCACAATCTTCTCAAGATAGCGTCATGAGAGTTAAAGGGATATGCAAGGATAGATCAAGGAATCGATTGATTGGACGCTTCATCATCATATTTACTCACAATCTGACCAAACTCATCCGTATTGGATAATATAGCGACGTAACTCGTATCCGACAACTCCCCATTATCAGTCGCCGAACCAAAGTACCGCTTTCCAGCCGCCTTGGCGAGCTTATTCAGCTGTGCCGAAGCGCCGGGTAGAGCCAGCAGAGCTATGAGTGCCGTGCTATACAACATGATAAAAGACCGATAATCGAGCGGTTAATATACTTGAGGTAGCAGTAACACAAGGACTGGTATGCGGCTCAATAGACGACGGAGAGACGCTGACAGGACCCAACTCGTGTGTGTCGATCCAAGCCGCGGTTGTATCTCGGGCTATATATACATCCGTATATATGCCTTGTTTTCTATAACATGAATCAACCCCACGGTGACTTTCGCATGATTGATAATTCCACAGCCCTTTCTCCGTAGTAGGATGTTTTGCTAGCTCGAAATGTACTCTGCGGGAGACACTCCCGCCTACTCCATTCTCTTTCTTGCGAAAGACTCTCGAGCAGGGATTACTTCGGACGGCCTGCCGTTCTTGGCATTATCCTTGACATCCTTGACGCCCTTGAAGAGGTGTTGCTTTGCAAGACCAGGCTGGGATAACCGTCGTGGCATGTTGTTTGGATTGCAAGGGTATTTTTCTCCACCTATAAGAGCTGCGGCTCTGCGTTTCACGGAACCTACATCCTCCGTCATTCGAATACCTTCGGGAAACCACCCGAAGAGCAGGAGAAATGGGTCTTCTTCTCGTCTACCTAGTACCCATTCTTACTCCACCGCCACAGCCAAGGTACACGATTCAGCTACGTGAGAACTTTCGTCTTTTATTAGAGTTGTTACCGGACGCGTATTATGAATCGAGTTATGATAAAGCCTTTATTGTGAATACGATAATAAATAAACCAATAAATGAATGGGAATTAAGAAAGGGCACAAGGATTTCTCATGCAGAAACAATCCCAGAAAGATATTTTGATAAGATTTCAATTAGGTATCGTCAACAGTAAGTAAAAGGTGGGTATTTCCCTCTAACGCCTACGATGCATAAACAGGTCATAAAGTTCTCTTTCCCCAGTCAAGGCCAAAGTTTAAGGTCCAACTTAGACTCAACACACTGCCCATCTGTAAGAGTCTGCATGACTGTGTAGACGCACGCATGACATAACAGCATCCGTCCCTCAACGTCCGGAGTCAACCGGTTCGCATCCGCCAATTAAGCCCATCGCACACATAGACTGGGCTATTCAGTTGAAGGGCTTGGCTCTCGTCCATCCAAGAAGCGGTGGTATATCCAGGTCTCCGCAGGCACAAGGGGCGGTATCGACATATATGAATGTAGTACCATATCCAATAACCTGCACATGATCGGGTTTTCCTAGTGATGTTTCCCCGTTGCTGATGTAGTATGATGAGTTGTTTTGTTCAATCGGCTTGTTCAAACCGAGACTAATCGCCCCGTAACAAAACGACTGAGCATGGTCCCGCAGATCCCGCAATCAAAATGGGGTAACTAGCCTCTTCGTCGCTCAAGCGCACCGGCTATGCGGAGTGTATCCGGAACAGGCGGGCGCCGGATCTCGAGGCTCCGACTCGGTACCATTCGCCCACCAGGTGTTCGTGGATGGGGCACATTGACACGCCCGGTACGCTCCGTCAGTCGGCTCCGCACGTGCATGTCCTCGTCCCCGCTGTCGGAATCGCCATCATAGTCGGCGAGTCTCGCAAAGTAATCGGCTAGTCCATCTACACTTGGTGTCCCCACGACGAGGTCGTATTGAGGAGGGGGTGTGAGCAATGGAGGTGGAGGATCGTCAGCATCGAAGGACGGAGGATTGTGGCTTGGATAACGTATTAAATGGATTGGCCGTTGAACTGGCTGAGAACTTGCTGCGGGATGTTGTTGTACGTGAGCTGCGGGCGGCAATGCGATGCTTGAATCTTCGTTATTTGTAGGGTTATTGGGCTCGACTGATAGTATGCTGCCCGTACTAGATGCTGGGCTAGGATTCGTGGCGAGGATTTCGGCATCGGGACACCCGCAACTGGTTTGTTGGTGGTAAATGGGTCTTTCAGAGCCCGAATACTCAGGGAGAGCCGTGTTCGCTAGAGTTGCGCGGCAATCAAGTACGGTAAAGGGGGAGTCAATGCTAATCTCAAAATGGCGGCGTTTCTTGCCGGCCGGGTCCTCCGGGTCGAGCTTAGAAATACGCATGACGATCTATGTCCCAGTCTTGCGTTAGCCTTGACGCCTCTGCTGTCGACGATAGTCACGCCAAGTAATTCACATACCTTTATCCAGTGGTAGACATTGACATTCTTCCAGCTGCAGTCTGGATGCAGACGCAGATTTTTATCCTTTGCCATTTGCTCACAAGTTGGAATTTGAACATTCATTTCCATTTCGGTTGATGCCCAGTATGACTCCAATCCCAGATCTAGATCTCCAAGCATATTTTCCGATGTCTCGGGTAGGGAAGCTTCCAAGCCCCTACGTCTCTGCGCGGCCACTCGTGCCTCATGCCTTTGGTCAGGCGAAAGCTCTCCACCACTGAGCACTCTTATCTCTGATGACGCGTATTGCTTGTCCAGAGGCTTTCCGGCTACTTTTTCGAATAGTAGTATTTTACGGCCTGGGTCCTTCCGAGTGACTCTTCGGTCGTTTGTCCAATATTCAATTGACTCGGTGACGAATACTTTTAATTTATGGACCTGCACCTTGGCCAACGGTGTAAGCTTGAATGCAATTGGAATTTGTGTCCCTATTGGGAAAGATTTTCCTGATATCATGATATCATAATGAAGCTGGTCTTCCCATTGCCTACTTATCGAGATGGGCTCTGACATCTCGAGTGACAGCTGGTCGGGAACCCGAATAATACGGACTTCCTTGGACCCGTGGAGATTGGGCTTAAAGGCGCCTGCTCGCTCTACCGTCGCCTCTAGGTCCCACTTCACTGATCCGAACTGAAGCTTTGTAGTTTCTAGCTGGTGATGGTCAATCGGCAACTCAAATGAGTACTCGTACTTTCCCGGGTAGAATGTCTTGTAAGTCCTGGGCTGTGTCACTCCTGTGGTTTGTATATCTCCCTTTCCAAAGCTCCGCGACTGGACAGATTGAAGTGATAACCGCTTGTAGTCCCGAGAAGTAACGTTCAGGGAAGAGGTTCCACGATTCAAGGCCAGGGATAAGCCAGACGATGGAGTTTCTGCGCAGCGCTTGAGTGAATAGGTGCACTGATTCCCAAACTCGGTTTCCCACGTCTCATGAGTAGCGTGGAAAAAGGTCAAAACCTGCGTCCGTAACGATACCTCTTCGTGTTGCTCGATTTTCATCGGTGGGATCCCTTCAGGCCAGTCTGTTCTGGCTTTCCCATGCAATTTGAGGGTGATTGATTTTAGCTTTACGTTCTTGGTGACGTTAAGCTGCAATGTGCCCCGGAGAAGCGCGCTAGAGTTGGCGACCTCGCGTTGCGGATGACCGTCGTGATCAAAACCAGTGAGGAATATATTGGGTTCGGCAAGGATAATCGAGCACTGCACACCATTCCCACTGGCAACTGGCTTTGGAACTTCTGTCACCGAACTCATAATACTCTTGGCTGAGCGGACCGATATCACGCTATTCCGGTGTGCACTTTGGCGAGCAGTGCCCACAATGGACGCTCTACGCGATTCAGACATCGTGGCGCCGGCTATGGTTGCCGCACCAGGTGGCGGTACTGATATCATAGATAACGGTCGCTCCCTTTGCGGAGAAACGGGTGAAAGGTCGGTAGGTGACTGGGGAATGCCCGCTGGAGGAAGAACGTCGACACCTATAGAGTGCGTAGTGGACAGCTTGAACGGAGCCAAAACCTTCTCAAAAACTCGCCGGGAGTGTCTGCTGATAGCTGCCTCTTCTGCTACCGTTTCTGCTTCGTTATTTTGATGATTTTTCCTCTGCTCTTTGGCAGCCCTCTTGCGTTTGGCTAAGTCGGCTCTTACTTCGTCTGGGATATAGTTCGAAGGATAGGAGATGATGTGGATGGACTGATGTCGCCGGGAACGTGATTGTATTTGAGGGCTCGGGAACGATTGATCGGGACGATTCCTGCAGTTTTCGACCGCGGGTCTGTAGTAAATGGTCCCGCTTAGAGGATGGGTGAGGTGCTGGTCAGCACACCCAGGCCGATTCCAATCAGGTCTTGACATTGCGATATGTTAGAGTTATAAAGAGAGACAAGGTTCACGGTGGGCAATGAGGCAGGACTGAGAAGATGGGATCAAAGGAGGTTATATCATGGTAAGCAGTTACAAACAACCGCATAGAGATGATGTGCACAATCTCTAAGCACTCGGGATCATAGATTTAAAAAGAAGGCTAAAATAGAGAAATGAGGCAGTGGACGACGACTTCGAGAAGGCCTTGTTTCATAGGTCGAGGATAGCTACCCAGGTAGGCGGGACGGGACGGGATATGTATAGATCGTAAGGAGGTTTAATTAAGTCTGGCGAGGGGCTTGCAAGGACGGCAGGGTAGGACAGGTAGTGTAGAGCAAATCAAACAAGGACATGAAAAGCGCGAGCGCGAGGGCGCGAGTGTGTATGCATATAAGAAGATCTAGGCGCAGACGGGACGAGAGAGGGGCATGAAGAAGGAAAGCGAAAACGATACTCACAGCTGGAAGTACCGGCAGGGTTAAAGTTGACAACGCGGGTCCAAGAGGAGGGGTGGGAAAAAATCACCACGAGGTACCAAGCCGTGCAAATTGCGCTTGTAAAGGTGTGTTAGGTGGTGTATGTGTGGTATGTGTGTGTGTGTAATATGAAGTGAGAGTGAGCGAGTGAGTGTGTATGTGCGACACAACACTCGGACAGTGTATACTGAGGCACAAAAGCAATACGTAGCAAGGCGGCAAAGTACCTACGCCTAGGTACATTCAGAGGTTCAGCAGCCTCTCCGGGATGACCCTGGTCTGCGGACTAGGTGGTCTCAGAGATCGCCAATATGTCCCGGGACCCGCTCTCGGTACTACTGAGAGGTACCTATGTAGGAGGTACCTACCCTATGGGATGTCCTCAGTAGGTAGTGGTAGTGGTAGCTGCCGGAGGTGGCAGAGGTGGACGAGACCCCGCTGCTGCAGCCGCCGTCTGCGGAGAAGAATTGGGAAGGAAGCCAGGAGGCAAGGAAGCCAGGGCGCGAGAGGATCAGGTGATGCGCCCAGCAGTGTTGGAGCTGGACACCGCAGGCGGCCGAGGAGTCTCGTACTGTGAGCCTGACACGCAGAGTTCCGGCGTGGTGGACGTCAGGTGAGATGGGGTGTGTCCCGGGTGTCCTGGGCTGTTCTGGGCGTGCTGGGCGTGCTGGGCGTTGTTGGGTTGGGGTGTTGCAGAATGCAGGAGGAAGCGATTGGCGATCGGGCCGGGAAATGGGGAGGTGAGGTTGGGAAGGGGAAAGAGGGGGAACGGTAGTAGGAGAGTGTAGTACTGCAATGAGGTAGGTACACCTATGTCACTTATGACTTATGTGCCGTTGTTGCCATGGAATCAATGATACGATTCCCGGTGGACCTATCAATGCTAATGTATGCGTACGCAGTATGACAGCGACACTAGCCCAGCACTAAAAACAAGGAACGGCACAGCGAAACACGGTATACGCAGGACGGACACGTACAAAGGGTCCAAGAGGGAACTTTTGCGACGAGAAAATCCAAAATCCTGTGTGCATTATTAATTGGAATACCATTGGCGTAACTGACATGCAATTGGCATGTATACTTTTAACTTTATACTTTGGTGTGCACGGCAGCAACCGAACAATAGTCTCTCTCGACTACCTCTACGATGTTTTTACCCTCTGATCTCGCGGTGACGAGTGATGACGATGATGCCGACACATGGCGACAAATGGCGAGAAGGGCGAACAACCGAGCCGCGGACGCTAAGAAGAGAGGGAAAAAAACAAAACAAAAAAAAACGCTTGAGCAGCTGGTGCACACTGCGTCTGAACGAACGGCTCCACGGCATGATTTACCTATGATGTATTGTTTGCAGACATCCCAGTCAGTTCGTCGCCTCTTCATAGGCTGATTGGAAAAGCCTCCCTCTCTCCTGCAACCGCATCAGGCGCAACACTCCTCCCGCACCGCGCGTCTGCATCCCTACCCCTGCCAGTGCCTTCGCTGTAAACGCATATAGCCAGCCCATAGCGCTAAGCTCTCCACGCGCTGCCTAGTACCCGTGTTCTGCCCGTGTTCTGTCCGTACCTGGACAGCAGATCGGACTTCTCTTGGCCTTCGCTGTTGTGTGCTTCTCCGCGCAGATGATAAGACGACAGACACATGGCCGCTTTCATCTCACGTACGATGTCCCGGCTCCTCTCACCGCTGACAAGGACAGGAGCAAGACCCGCCTCGATCACAATTCCCGAGCAGTGCGCGCAGTGCTTGGGCCTGGTCGACCAGGTTTTCGGGTCACAAGCTCCTGTGCTGCTAGACGACGCCTGCAGCAATGCTCGAATCACGGTATCACCGCTTTTCCATTTTGCGTATGTACCCACTGCGCTACCTAAGTAGTGTAAGTGTACCTACTACTGCGTACACTACCGTACACTCCGTACAACAGACCGCTGCAAGCAGTAAATGAAATGAGTAGTGCGTCCGAGAACAGCGGCATTCGGGAAGGGACACCGACAAAATGGGCGGCAGGACGTGTGTTCGTTGGTTGCCCATTATACACTAGGTACACATACCTACCTAGTTTGAATCAGCTCTACTGCGTACACTACCTAACAGCCAACGTCACGAGTCATATCCGGGGTACGTGTGGAGCATGGGCTGGGTATTGTAATCCCCATCTCCTCTTCGGCTTCGTCTCATGTAACATCGTGTAACAAGGTGTACCCGGCACTACCTACCTACATTAGAAATCATCAATGGCCGTCGCCGACCAACAGACCCTAGAACGTACACTAGGGGCGGTTACCGTAGGCTCCCAATGTGAGAGCTGCACTGAGTAGTGCACCGGACTGAGTATTAACACCGAAATTAGCCAAGAGCAGTTCTCTTGTGATGCTTCTTTCGAGTGCGTCGTCGTTGGACGAATTTTATGTAACCTACGATTCGGGAATGGCCGACACTGCTGAGTTGTGCTACCCTTGAACTTCAGTCGCTCGCATTACATGTACATGTAGATGCTTCTGAAGACTGGCAACTGGGAATATCCCTCCACCTTTGTGCTAACATTATCAACGAGACCCAAGAGCTGATCGTGCTATACTTACCTTTTTAGCAATTGGCGATTGGCGATTGGCGATTTGAATATCTGACCCATTTTCTCCCACTTTTGGACCTACTGTACTGAGTATGATGATATTCAGTTGCCATGAGTCGGGACATGGATCACTAGCCACTACCATTTTTTTTTAATTTTTTTTTTTTTTGGATTCCCACTTTTAGTAGTACACCGCACAACAAACAAGTAGTTCAGGTTCACTACACCACAAGATTCCTCGTACAGGAGGAAGCAATGCGACGATCAGGCTGATCACGAAGAAGATCAAGTACATCCAACTGCCGACATAGTTGACATCAATACCCAGAAGTAGAATCATGTTTACGTAAGGCAAGCCTCACCTCTAAGAAACCCTAACCCAGCTTCTGTTAATGGGCAAGAAAACTTCCCTGCATTCATATTGTTGTTAGCCCTAAAGGGGACCAATTAGCAATTTGCGACGACTGAGATGACATCTTAGTGCATACCAGTACAGATGTTCAATACGAAATCTGTTGTCTGCGCCGTTCGGTGTTAGTGAGGCTGACAGGTTTCATCAGCTTTTCTACCTAGTGTACCTAGGTAGTCTCCAGTTTATGCCCAGCCAAGATGTTTAGAGCACCATCTACCGTTGTCGTCACCCAATGCCTCGGGCTATTCCCTGTAATTTCTAGCCAGGTGCCCACACGATGAATGACGTAGTAGAGATATAGGGCGGGCTGGCTAGCCAACCAATAATTACTGAGTCACATTCTACCTGTTTTCTTTTTTTTTTCTCTCTTTGAGTAGAAATGAACGTCTCCACTGAGATTATGCATACATCTAAGTGCTTGACCTCTTCTATACTGTTCTAGTTTCGGTACTTGGACTTAGGTACTGCTGTCCCTGCTGGTAGGGCGAGAATGATATCTGTAATTTTATTCGCATCGAAGTCTCAAAAGGGAATAAATGCTTTCGGGAATACGCGAAGGAACGAAAGCACGAGGGCGCGAAATTGCGCATGAAAAGTACTACTGCGTATGTATATGTGTACTCTACAGGGAAGCTGACGGGAATACTTAACCCCGTGATTCGGCAGCAGATATTTAGTCTTACTGCGTAAATGCTCAAGATATTGCAGCCCTTTGGGACCTAAGAGGGCAGAGTCTGTCGGCTGGTAAGCTAGTATGCGAAAAAGAAGAAATGCCTTGTTTTTGCCTTGGTTTTGCCTCTTGTTTAAGGGACAAAGAATGAGTGAAGTCGATTTTACTAAAAAGGCATGCGCCAAAAAAAGGAAATCCGTTTTTCACAGCGCATTTTGCTGCTTACCTTAGGTACCTTTGAAGCTATTATGCGTACTTATCCAGAATCATCTTGGTCTAGTGTATTAAGGATGCATCTCATGTATGCTGAAGCATTATTATATAATCCAACTAAAGATATACAATACCTACTATTACGCCGTTCAAGCCCTCTTTTTGGAACGACTTCTGTTATATTCTTACAACGGAGAGCACATACTACCCTCGAGTAGGCTGCACAAAAAGCCGATTCATCAAGTACCTAACACTTCGTCCATGGAAGTCGATGATAACAGGTACCTAGGTAGCTAAATGAACCGTCGACATGGATAACTCAAGTTGGTCGTATAAAACCTCAGTCTACCCACCTTGCCACCATTTTTCATTCCCTCCTTGTCTTGAATTAAGAGGTCGAACACGACGACCCCCTAGAGTAAAAGTGGTTGCTTCGTCTGTTACTATGCAATTGCAACAACTTCTCAAGTCGCCTATCGCATGCACGACACAAGGAACAATGTGCCCTATCAAATTTGGATACTAGATAAGCATACTGTATTATTATATACATAGATAAATAGTATGCTACTACTTCTAGTATATATATCTTTGCTTTTACTGCCCCATCGGCAAGCCTCAGTGTCTGGATCGGTATGGCATCGCCGTCAGCCCCCCGTCTCTCTATTGGAGACATTTCCGGAGGCCAATTGGATTGCGTTATCTTGAATTGGACAAATCATATTCCATCACTAGACTACCTAGCTGACCGTTTTCCAGTCTCGGAGCAGTGTGTCGCACGCATGAAATACTACGTTGATGATATATGTTCAATCAGCATGTCTCAGGCGGGTAGTTCAGCTAATCGTCGGATCTACTTTTCCCTGATTTGGTAGGTACAGAAACCACAAGGACAAGAAAAAGGGACAAATGCTTGCGTGTTGTTGGACACGCCCAGATCTTGATTGCCTATATCTGGCGATTCCTGCTGATCCTTATACCGATACCTAGACCCAGGTTGCTCTATGTATGCCAATAGCATCTCGGCTCATTAGAGAATATCACTGACGAAGTCCAGGCCGTGAAGTAGATAGTAGGCTAATAGCTTGGCGCATTGGTTATTATGCAGCATAACAGTAGCTTGATTGGACATCGTCGCAGAGCATCAAAGGCGTCGTCTCGATGTTACTTTCATTCAAGCCTGAGTGAGAAGAGATCTCCATATAGCGCCTTGATAGCAGAAGCTTATCTTGCTCATGGCAAAGCATGCAAGGACGCCGCCTGCCTAATGTAGATAGACGTGTAGTAACAACCCGTCAAATACGCGGGAAGGTCGCCCAGACTCGGCAAGTCGACAATTCTGGCAGGGGTCTTTACTGTCATTAAGCGCTGCGGCATCTATCTGTATGCAACTCTACCCGGAGGCTACACGGATCAATGCAACCGTACATACGACAGAGAAAGGGGAGGACCACGCCTATAAGATCACGAGGCTCTCCTCGCTGCAGTATGGCGTCTCCCGAAGGAAGTTGTCTCCGACCTTTGTAGTCGCCAGATTCGTAGACACGCCTCAAGTTCTTGTCGACATGTTGTCCTTAGCTACTGTTCTGTTCGCCACAGCGGCCACGGCCCGGCTAATGGACAGCCTGCCATCCGTTCCCCAAGGATGGACACAGCTCCGCGAAGCTGCTCTAGACGAGCCGATCACGCTCCGAGTCGCTCTCCCACAGCAGCATGCCGCGGAATTGGAGCAAGCGGTGATTGAAATGTCCACGCCAGGGCACCCCAACTACGGGAAGCACTTGAGTCGGCTCGAGCTGCGATCATATACCGCACCAACTGACGAAGCGGTCTCTTCCGTTGTTAGTTGGCTGGGCGGCAGCAACGTAAAGTCTCTCGTCAACAACGACTGGATCACCTTCTCTACCACCGTGGAGAAGGCCAATGAACTGCTCAATACAACCTTTGCGTGGTATCAGTACGAAAAAGGTGGCAGCGCGAAGCTTCGATCACTCGACTACAGTGTGCCGGATGAACTCGCAGAGTATATTGACTTGATCCAGCCGACCACCCGATTCGGACAGCTCGGCGCCAAGAAGTCCACCATCTTTGATATGCATATTCTTGGCCCTGCGGATGAAGAGGCAAAAGCTGCGAACGTTGAAGCGACTGGCGATGTTGCCGCCGACTGCAACACCAGCCAAATCACGCCGGCTTGTATCAAATCATTGTACAATATCCAATATACCCCTTCTACCAGCGGTAACCTAGTTGCTTTTGCTTCCTACTTGGAGGAATACGCTAGGTATTCTGACTTGGCTTCGTTCCAGTCAAGATGGCTGCCCAGTGCTGTGGGACAGAACTTCAGCGTTCAGCTAGTGAATGGTGGATTGAACAATCAGAATAGTAACAGTGACAGCGGTATGTTTGGTTGTTTGGTTGTTTAGTCACGTCATCTCATACTAATGTATACCAGGCGAGGCGAACCTGGACATTCAGTATATCCTAGGCGTTAGTGCTCCTATTCCCATCCTCGAATACAGTACGGGTGGTCGGGGGTAAGTGGACTTGATGACTCAAGAGTCTCAAAAGTTAGTTATGCTGACCAGTGTGGGTAGACCTCTAGTACCTACCAAGGATGAGCCCGGTCCGTCGAGCAACGAGCCGTACCTAGAGTTCTTGACTTATCTCTTGGACCAACCCGATTCAGCCCTACCCCAAACCATCTCAACTTCATGTAAGTTGCCCCTAAAGTCGTTTTCTTCCCTTCTTGGCCGCTTGTGAAGGCAAAGATTTCCTATTATGGCCACGAACGTGTCTGGGGAGCATGCAGAACTCCTGAAGTCCGTGCATATTTTGTCTGAAAGAGGAATTTAATCGCTGACTCTAGCAAACTATAGATGGAGAGGAGGAACAGAGCGTACCGGCTGATTACGCCCTCAAGGTGTGCAACATGTTCATGCAGCTCGGTGCCCGAGGCGTCAGTGTTTGTAAGTAACCCTTGAAGCCATACTCTTTCATTTCGGCCACTCTGAGGTGTAGGGGACTCCTCATGTACCGAAGTCATACCTCGAAAGGAGCTTCCGGGTTCTTGGAGTATCATGACTGGGATAACTGACTTCGAGTGTCACAGTGTTCTCCTCCGGCGACTCCGGCCCGGGAGATTCGTGTACCCGCGTGTCCGATGGTGCTGCGTACTTCCAGCCTACCTTCCCCGGTGCTTGTCCCTATATAACTTCTGTTGGTGCCACGTATGGGGTCAGCCCGGAAGCCGCTATTAGTTTCTCGAGCGGTGGTTTCAGCACACTTCACGCCCGGCCTTCCTGGCAAGATAGCGTTGTAAGCTCGTATCTCTCATCGATCGGCTCGACTTACTCGCCCTACTTCAATGCCACCAACAGAGGTTTCCCTGACGTTGCGGCTCTCGGAGTTAGCTTCGCAGTCGTCGACAAGGGTAGGAACGCGCTGTTGTCGGGTACCAGCGCTTCCGCGCCTGTTTTTTCCGGCGTGGTAGCTTTACTCAACGCAGCTCGCAAGAGCCAGGGCTTGGCACCATTGGGATTCCTGAACCCTTTCCTTTACTCCAATGCCAACGCCTTCACGGATGTTAAAACAGGATACGGTAGTGGCTGCAGTGGTAACTCGGCTTTTCGTAACGGCGCTCGCTGGAATGCCACTACTGGATGGGATCCTGTAACCGGCCTCGGAACTCCCATTTTCGATAAACTTTTAGCTGCTGCCGCTCCAGGTGCTAAGAACGTTTAGATGGATCCGAGTAGCTATCAGTCAATAATAGATGCACTGATTTAGATTTTACCGACTTGTCATCCAAACATTTGTCTTCTTGCATTGCAGCACTTTTCATACTTAGCAATGTTGGTCTGGCTGGTAAGTCTTCCGATAGAAAGGACAGTTGCAACAGCCTTTTAATCTAATCGCGCAATTGATGTAAAGGTAATAATGTGTTTGGCAAACCCATAAGTAAGCTAGAATAAGGCTTAGTATCGAATGGGCCCTCATGCTACCGCATAATATTTGTAGGCTCTCACGTATTTGACGCAATTTCTATTTCTTATTGATAGCATAGATTGACTTAAGTACATTGTAGCTATTCTTAATACACTCAGCGGGTTGTACTCTAATCCCCCAACAGCCATACCTAATGTTACCGACTAGTCATTGATGACGTTATAATGCAAGAAAACGTCGAGCGCATCAAACTTACTCCCATTCTCCGTCCCCTAGGTTGATGGGCTTTCCGTTCTTGATATCTTCCATAATCTGGTCGATACTCCACGGTTGATACCGATAGCCCGGTGGATAGTTGGGAGGGACAGTGTCAACTTGATCAAACGGTATCCCGCGCTTGACAGTTTCTGACATCTCGTGATAATTCTTGTAGGCGTACTGTTCTGGATCGTGTTTCCAGATCCAGCTGGGGAGCTTTGGCTGTGCACGTTTTGGGTCGATCTTAACTTCGTTCCAGTTCGTGTCCTGAAGTAGCTCAGCATTGGAAAACCCTAGCTTCTGTGCACAAGCACATCGAATGAAGCGAAACCGAATATGAGTCTTGACAGATAACGGTATATCCTTCTTACCGCCAATCTGAAGACATGAGGCTAGGGACACAGCATCCTCCATGGCCTGAGTGGCGCCGTTGCCGGATGCCGGTAGAAAGGAATGTGCGGCATCCCCAATCTGAACTACCCGACCACCAGGGGAACACCATGAAGGCTGTGGATTACGCCAGAAGAGCTCGAAGTTGAGAATTGTCTGAGGAGGGGTGACCTTCACCAACTCCTTGAATATTGGAGCCCATGGCACTGGGCCAACTCCCTTGTCCATATTATTGACTACCTCATCGAACTCGACTGTATGAGTCCAGCTTTCTTCTTCAGATCCTGTCACCTGTATAACGTTATCAGTAGACGCATAGTACACAGCTCGAATATGCCTTACATCATGGTTCATGATCCAAATGAAAGCGCCGGGCCGAGTCAAAGTCAGCGCGTATGTCCCAGGCCTAGGAAATAGTCAGGTCAGGCCACGTCTCACGACAGAGGTACGGAAAACCCACCCTAAAAACGTCCTAATAATTGGCTCATCGTTTTTTTCTCCGCCCATCCGGCCGAAGAACTCTTTAACTTCGGGGTTCTTGTCTAGGTGATCTAAAGTGAAAGCAGCTCTCCACATGGCTCTGCCGGAGCTTCTTGCTCTCACCTGTCCACCTACAAGTTTCTGGCTCTTGGAGCCAACGCCATCCGCAGCGACCACGATGTCCGCTTCGAAACGCTCTCCTTGGTCTGTAATGGCGGCTGCTTTCTCGCGTGACTCATCTTCACAGTAATCAACTACTTTCTTCCCAAATTCTATCTTAACTCCTAGCTTTTCCACTTGGTTGACGAACATCCTGTAGACAAGTGGTCTCATCTGGAAAGCTCCCGGAGGCGTATTTGGATCCATCCCCGCACGGCGCAGCCGATCGGATACCTTCATTGGAGGAATTGTGCGTTCGCCACTATGTTTAAACGTCTCGAGCCATGCATTGCTCATGGAGATACTCTCATATTCTTGGAGCAGCTCTGGCCAATGTCGGAAAAATTGGATGGCACTATGGCCCATGAAGTACATGTCCCCTAAAACCAAGCATTAGAGCTAGATTAAGTGCTGGACGTAAGGCAGTAGCACATACCTGCGGTGTTGATATCATTCATGCGCTCAAGCATACGAACGTTGTGACCTTTGCGTATGCACTCAATGGATGCTGTTAGGCCGGCAAGACCCGTGCCCACAATCAGGACATCGATCCCGGTCGGGGGGTACGAACCGACGGGTTTGCAGTCACCGGCAGTATGAGCAGAACCCATTTTTTGACTCTCGAAGGCAGTCATGTCGGAAGGGTATGAAGTAGGAACAGAATTGATCTGGATATAGGTGGCAGAGCCCCTACATATCATCAAAACAACATCGGCTCCTTAGGTTCCAAGCTTCCCTAGTCTAACGGCCGAGATCCGGAATATATTCTTAGGTAACAATATCCAAGCAACTGATTGTGTTTCACGCTCCTAGATTCCTAAACGGGCACCCGAATTACCGGCAAGGGTTGCATGCTCATTCGTTGAATGAGGGCAATATCGACCACATTGAACACTGGTGTCCCACGAAGGTGTTTGTTACTATCTCGCATATATTTTCATGCCAATGAATTTCGATATGCGGGGATCGGACCGTGATGCGCGTGGCTCAAGAGAAACTTTTATGTTACGCCGGTTGACGTTTAGTGAAACGAGGCTCGAGCATGTATTCTCTCCTCGAACGTAGGAATACGGCCTATTGTTGACTGTGCTAAGGCTGGAATGTCTTGAAACTTGTATTTCATGGCTTGCTAGTGCTCGCAGGAAATCCCGCATACAAAATGTATAGGGGCCTTCCCGTCTGCGCTAACAGTAAGTGCCAAGAAATGGAGTGGGAGGAGGGAAGTTGTCAAATTGAGTATGTATACACCTAAGTATGTAATATACATTATGCCGTAGACTCTAGGTTTTTGAAGACATACATGTATATGACGTTCGGGCATTATATCAGGGTAGGACTCGTAGGTGAATTCTTTATCCTACACTAGACCCGAACATCGATTGTCGTATAAATCTTCGTAATATGCGGACTCTTGTTTCCCAATAAAGTAATTGAAGGTCTGGATGAGGGGTTCTTACATCTAAATGAATATATGATTCTTGGGGTTGCCGATTGTGAGTTCAGAGACCACCAGCTGTATCTCCACCACTATTGATCACGACAGTGCTTTATCTCGAAACCTTGCAAGTTATAGAAGCCAAGTTTACCGTGTCAAGGAATATTCTAGCCAGGGGTCCTGAACTCTATAGACTCTGGGCTGCTCCTTTACCTCGACCCTTACATGTTATGAAAGGCAGGTTGACCTGCGTCAGGGATGAATGTAGCCAAAAAGGTCCCCAATTCTATAGAATCTTAGCTAATCCTATCCCTTCGCGAACCTTATGTATCACGTTGACTAACAACACGAAGATATTGTATCATACCTGATTCTCAGGAAGCCGTAGCAGATCTACATGTATGAACCGAACTAAGCTTACTGCCGGGAAGATCAAATACATCATATGTCACGGCCGAATACGAGATGCGCAGTCAAGTTTCCGGCAACAGACTACCACTCCATCCACTAGATTTTTGAAAAGCGTGTATCTATTGTTGTTATCGGATGAAAGTGCCTAT
The DNA here is from genome assembly GCA_022578965.1 of Xylaria sp. FL1777. Lineage (NCBI taxonomy): Eukaryota > Fungi > Ascomycota > Sordariomycetes > Xylariales > Xylariaceae > Xylaria > Xylaria sp. FL1777. The sequence continues at coordinate 107,162 of MU400562.1, read as the reverse complement.
GCTCATATCTTTAGCTCTATTCCCGTCTGACACCTGCCACGAAGAAATCGGATTCGAAGAATTTCTTGTCTTTCCTCTTCATATGACTTCGTCGGATAGTTGTTATGCACCCCTTGACGCTTATTGCCCTAGGGGCCGCCCTAGTTGTCCTGAGTCTAGTTCGCTTGTACACGTTGTTTACGGAGATCAATGGTCCCAAAAGGGTGCCAGGTCCGACGCTCATTCCTTATCTTGGACGTATCCATGACCTTCCAATCAACTTCATGTGGCTCAAGTTTCATGAATGGGCGCATCAGTGTACGAAAATTTCTAGCAGTTCTCGCGTAGGGCACGGTTGAATGAGCAAACGCTAAGTCTCTATTCCCGTACCTCAGTTTTTACTAGAGAATGGCTCTTTAATGTTATCCTAGCAAGCTCTCAAATGATCATACTAACTTGGAATATTTAGATAGTGGCTTAAATGGATTCTATATGACGGAAATCCTCGGTTCCCGAATTCTCGTTGTAACAGATGAGGCTGTAGCAGAAGAACTCATGGTCAGGAGAGCAAGATACAACTCTGATCGTCCAACAATAAGATCAATATTCGATTCTAAAAGTACAGAAGGTTCAATGGAATATTTGCCGCTGATGGGAAAGAACCGTAAGAGCTCTAACATAATCGCTATGACTATTTCTAATAATTAGTCCTAGAGTACTGGTCTCGCCAGCGACGCTTGACTCACGCTTACCTAACCGAGGCAAGCAACGCCCACTATCACGGTATCATGTACCATGAGGCTAAGAGATGGCTAGTAAGATTAATAGAAACCCCTGAAAACTTTCAGTTCAGTCTGGAAGACATGGCATCAAAAGTCATGTGTCAGCTGACGTGGGATGATCCGAACCTCAGCGAGTATTGTACAAAAAGTGCCTGGGGGCTACTAACCCAGATGTCACCAGCCGGTCCTATTACCAATGTGTTCACGCCGCTATGGCATCTGCCTGAGATGATAAATCCCTGGAAAAGAGCAGAGCGCAAACGTCATGACGAGCAGCAGGACTGGTGGATGGAACGACTGATTCAAACTCGTACGAAGATGGCCCTAGGCCTACAGAGACCTTGCTTCGCCCAGCAGTACTTGATGAAAGGCCACAAGCGGTCAAATCTCTCCGGGGACTATGAAGCATCTTGTGTTATTGGTATGATAGCCCTTGTCGGTATATTTACCGTGGCCGGCCCTCTGTCTTATTGGCTCGTCTCTATGGTGCACCACCCCCAGTGGCAAGGCATTGTACAGAAGGAAATCGATGAGGAATGTCAAGGCCGAATGCCAACACTCGAAGATGCACCGAGGTTACCAAAATTGAGAGCATGCATCAAAGAGACCATGAGATGGAGGCCCAACGTCCCAACCGGTAACCGAGCCTGTCGTGTGCGAGTATCGTGATCCACAAGACTGACCTGTGATAGGCGTCGCCCACGAAATGGAGGCTGATGACGTATATCAAGGTTATTACCTTGCTAAAGGAACACGGATTCTTCCGCTTGATTGGTGAGTTATGACGGAATTTTCGAAATCCCCCCTCCTCTTCTACGCTAACAACACAGGGCGTTTCTCCGAAACCCTTCAAAGTACCCGGACCCTGATAACTTCCGCCCCGAGAGATGGCTTGAACCTGGCTGGCCAACCTACCAGGAACCGCTCACACAGTTTCCAACAATCAAGGGCATGACTTCGTTTGGTTGGGGCCAGCGACAGTGCCTGGGGCAAACCCTAACCCAAGACGAACTCATAGTCGCCTGTGGCGCGCTAAGCTGGTGTTTCAATCTTAAACCAAAGAAAAACTTAGTTACGGGCCTTGATATACCGGTCCCTGTCGACAAGTCCAACTCGCTGCTTATTATCAAGCCTGATCCTTTCGAGATGGCATTTGAGCCACGAAGTGAGGCCCGCAAGCAAGAAGCTCTACGGTTGTGGGAAGAGTCCGATGCTCAAGATAGGCGAGAAAGGTACGAATACGTTCAACATGCTACAAGAACGCTGGAAAAGTTGAGAACCAAGATATCATAGCCAAGCAAGGTGAACGAGACAAGCACGTAAATAATACATCATGACAAATAGACGAGTTTTAGCGACAAAAAGCTTAATAAGGAGCTGCTATTTGTCGAGTCGAGCTCGAATTTCAGCCGTCGTATTATTGTATATAGCTACTCATAATACCTCATTCTAGATAAAAAGGAGCATAAAGACATATAATTATGATACAATGCAAATAATCTGAAAGCATGGTAAGTGTAACTTTCTATGACAGATAATATCCTCGATATTAATAGATATAACCCGTAGCTAATAAAAAACCTAATATGATACTACTATTCCACAATAAAAGAAATGACCGCTAGAGCATGAAAGGTCAATACCAAGCGAAGCTTAGGGATTCTAATAGCGCGGTGGTATTCGCTTCTCACGCCTTCTCAACTATCAGGTTGTTCAGCGCCAGGTATCAAGTTTAGAAAAGTTATATAAGTGTACTACAATTTCCCGATTATTGAACTAGCATAGATCGGCGATCTAAAACCTAAAAATTAGGTTAAACGTATACTATCGGTGGGACTGGGAGAGTAGAAACTTGTTCCTGCTACCTAATTCGGATAAGTTCTACTGTCGCGCAAAACGACGCCGTTGTTGCGGAATTGACAACAACGGTATTTATGGCCACCAACTCGACATCTACATATATCACGCAAGAGAAACTGTGGAACAAGGCATCAAGAAATCCATATTCCACAATTTATGGCCCTTCAGTCTTAAATCAACGTATTTAATTACAAAAAAACCTTTCGTAGATCTCTACCGTGGAGACGAGAGTCGGCCCTAAGAGCTCGCTCCGGACTTCATGCAGGTCTACATTATTGCTCTCGGTGCTCTGTCGTAGAGTTTGCGACCGACTAGTTTGCATTAAGTATATACGATCAAGCAGTATGCGAATGAGCGTGAGGCAACACGAGAGCTAAATCAAGGGCTTGAACAAGGGCCTGAACAAGGGCCTGAAGACTCTTGCTCGGATTGGAATAATCTTCTGTAGCACAAGTATCCGTATGGGCCACTCGGAAGCCTTCCGGCAACCAAGATGGCAGTCTGACTTACTATATACAACTCTGTCGGCCATCGGTATCTACGAACGTCATTAATATGTCTTAGATAGGTGAGGGTTGAAGAGCCGAAACCTGCAATCCGTAGCGTCCAGCGCGTACGGGCTCGTATTGGGGCGTACGATCTCGTATGACCTCGTACGGCTATCTGGCACGTGAGATTACGTGTAGTCCTTCTATACCTTGTCATGCTTTTAACTCGTGTAGATCTTTCGTACAACAAGAGTAATGACCAGCCTTCTAATGAGAGTGAGGTGAATAGTTCACTACATTTATGACCGCGAGCACCCTGGTGCTGGATTGAGAATATTTAATCACTTCATATTCACAGAGGCTTCACCTTTACCAAACTGTTAGAAACAATAATCAATAAGACACATTGACATGGCTATTGCCCCCGAGCTTGTGGTTGGGACTACCATCGCATGTTCTTTTATCCTCTTCGGTGAGTGGGCGGAACTTATCTCATACCACGTAGAGAAGGCAGTGTTATTAATTCCATTAAATAGGCAATGCAATTACTCAATCCTTCATGGGCGTCCCGGCTGTGCTTGTGGACTTCCCGCCATCATCTTCATCCGACCATGCGGACAGAGCACGCTTGCTTGGAGGACAATGGCCAATATTCTGGAAGGTGGGAAATGTTTTCTTTCGGCCCATCAGCACCCTAGGTATCTTCGGATACGGGTATACGGCATGGGCGGCTTGGGCTCAGGGAGAGAGCGGCAGGCTCGGAGACTGGAGAATCTACGCCATCTCGGCCATGTGCCATCTCATCACCGTGGTGCACTCAGCTCTAAACATGCAGCCAATCAATCAAAAGATCAACGCTCTCAAGGACCCCAAGGGCGGAGTCGACAACAAGCTGGCAGAAAGTTATGCCCGCAAATGGATCAAGTTTAATACCGTACGCCTCATCACCCCAGTAATCGCTGGCTCTCTGGCTTTCACGCAGGCTTTGAGAGGTTAAAGAGCATTATTGTTAGGAAAACACCGGTATTAGCAGAACGTTTAGCCAAGAGGTGTACTCGGGTAACGGAATATATGTTGATGCTAATTGTTCTGGGATGGTTTGACCTCAGCGACACGCTAGTACTTAATATAATTTATCAAGGCTTTGAAGTACACGAGCTTGTGAGATAGCGTAACTCTCGACTTATAACATGGTATTAAGTCCTCAGGTGGTTCATAGCATTACTCAGAATCAACCACAAATGGAAAGACTGACTTTTGAAGCCGAAATCGAAAACTTCCTTCCAAAATTTACTAGTGTCTAGGCGCATTATCCGGCCTTCATTATATAAGTCGACATATGTGTGTATTTTGGATCTATGTTGTTGAACTGGAGCAACGGGATCATCTAATAGATTTCTCTGCCAACAATATGCAACACACCTCCTCCATGGCATGTCACTTATAGAAACACCCGGCGTAAGCCGATCAGAGCAATAACTGCCGCGCCGAAATGAATCCATGAATCCGAGTCTATCACTCTCCAGTCAAAAAGCCCTGCCTCTCTGTTGTTGAAGGTGTCCGTCGCTTTGCCGCCAAATTCTTCGGGTGCGTGTCTCCGAGCCATTTCTATAGCCTTCGTACTATCGACGAATTCTCTGATGTCGAGGACCTTGGAACCATCTTCGGTCAACCTAACCATCATGACACACTCGTTGTTCCATTCGCCTTTGCCCCCTGTCAAGGTGCCGAGCATTTGCGCGTCGATTACCACGATGCCCGCGGCGGCATCGTCGACGACCGTCTTTCGTATCATTTTGAACTCTTGAAACAAGCCGAACACCCCTTCTGCGTGCTTCGCGAAGGCATCTCTATCACGGATGGGCATGCCTAAACTCTCGGGTAGCGTCTGGTGGTGAAAGTCGGGCGCAAGAGGCTCGAGCAGCTTCGCGACCGAGAGGCTGCTATACCCATCTAGAAGTGTATCGATGGTCTGCATACGCCGTAGTCTAGAAACATCCATTCTGTACATAATACGAGAAACGAAGTGGAAAAGGGAGAACTTCAATCGATAGCTCTTCAAGACCTCATTGAGCGGCCATCGATCTTGGCCGGATACGAACTTCATATAAAAGATACAGAGTTCACATAGTGCGTGGAATTCTGTGGCTTCTCGATTGAAGTTAGTGCCCAGATGCAATATGCAGAGCAGTGTTTTGTCCGACGCCGACCGTTGTAAAGTAAGTTCGCCGGCAATGATGCCCGACAAAGCTTAAAGGAACAGTTATGATACAAAGCAAAGACCGTACCCCTCTTCATGATTTTCCTTACCCTTCAACGTTCAAATTTATCTCGGATAACCCCAAAAGATATTTCATACACCGTCAACTGTAATAGCCCCAAATGGCTAAAGTCATCCTCGTCACAGGCGCCACGGGGAAGCAGGGCGGTGCTGTCATTGATGCCTTACTCGGCCAGAAAACTGAAGATTTCACTATCCTTGCTGTTACGAGGGACGTTTCTAGCTCCACTGCGAAGAGACTAAGATTAATATCTCATTCCATCAAGCTCGTTCAGGGAGACCTCGATGATGTTCCCAGTCTGTTCAAGGAAGCGCAGAATATGGCGGGACAACCCATCTGGGGTGTTTACTCGGTGCAAGTCTCAATGGGGAAAGGCGTCACTTCTGAGGGGGAGATTAGACAGGGGAAAGCACTCATAGACGAATCTATTAAGGCTGGTGTTAAGCACTTCGTATACAGCAGCGTTGAGCGAGGAGGCGACGATGCTTCCTGGGATAATCAAACCCCCATCCCGCATTTTCAGACGAAGTACGAGATCGAACATCATATTCGCGACGCTACTGCAACTGGGAAAGCTGGAGAAAACATGGGCTGGACCATCCTACGTCCCGTCGCTGTAAGTGATTTTTCCGCGGTAGCATCTTAGCCAGACACCTAGTCTATGCTCGAAATTTCTTCACTGAGCTGTACGGTAATCTGGCTGTTTGAAGGTGTGCTAGTCGCTAACTTTGGGTTTGAAAGTTTATGGATAACCTCACCCCGGGGTTTCCTACCAAGGTCTTCATAGCAGCATTGCACAATTGGCTTGAGAACAAGCCAATGCAGTGGATTGCTACAAAGGACATTGGTATTTTTGCGGCTCTGGCATTTACTGACCCGAAGAAGTGGAATCGTAAAGCGGTCGGTCTTGCTGGAGACGAGTTGAACTTTGATGAGATGAGCCGGTCGTTTGAGAGTGTGACGGGCCAACCAGCCCCGGTGGCATATTCGGTCTTTGGAAGCGCCCTGACTTTTATGGTGTCCGAGCTACGGGCCATGATTAGCTGGTTTGCGAGTGACGGGTATCATGCAGACATTGAAGCACGCCGTGCTGATCATCCAGGGTTGCTGCCGTTCAGAGAATGGCTGGACCAAGAGAGCTCGTTTGAGAATTCAGAATGGTAGGGATAAACTAAAGCTTGGTAACTCTAGTATGTACCTTGTTTTCCTAAATATCATAGGGGAAATGTGGTACATAGAGCTAGTGTTTAATAGCGATTGATAGCAGTCGACATGTATTAAAGGAAACAGCCAGGATTTCTCTTATTCGTCATGCCTGCTAAGCAAAGCGATTATCTCTGATTCTGCGGTTCGCTTTGCACTTCATATACGCCGCTTGGACCCCCTTGAACTTGATGCGAGGATATTCTGTGGAAATATTGAGTGATAATATACACTTCCTTACTATCGTATGACTTAATCGTCTTGATAATCTACTGAAACACTCAGACGCAGCTCCGCCGGATATTTGTACATGTAACGAAGATATGTAGAGAAAAGAGAGCCACATTCAATCTAAATCACCAAGACCAGTGATTCCAGAAAACCACACCACATACCAATATTCCTTTATTCGCCTGGTACATGACGCTCCATAATGTATCAAGTTAATATTCTGAAGACCTGCGAACCGTCATTTGCGCAAGGCGCTGAATCAAGACGGTTATTTCCGGGTACAATGCAGGTCGCATTGCCCTCGCTCTCGGGCGCAAGTATTAGCTGAGTTCCACCCGTGAAGGGAACTATTTGGCCGCTGTTGGTTTCGCCGCCTAAAGCGCTGTTAGCATCGCTACTAGCTGAAGGGATCATAAGACCAACCTCCGTCTGCCCTCCCCCCGCAGGAGAACATATTGACAGTATCACCTGACTGACGACGACCATCGAAGCTGATGCATCCATTCATCTGTAAATATGTTAGGATGTCGTCTTTGATTTTCGAAATCGCAGCTCGTGAGACTTACCAAGCTGCTCACTATGAGCGCAGAGTTGTCTGCATTGTTATGTTTTCCAGCCGTAATGATGTCAAACTTCTCATTAGGTGTGCCTGCGCAATCCACCAGATTCACTGGGATAAGATTTTCGCGGAAATCCCCGGCTGTTGGGTCGATAAAAAGACAGCGTCCATCAGGCGACTGAATGCTGACAGATTCGAATGCCCGCGTTGCGGTATCATCACGCTGCTGCGCTTCAGCGACAGCGGTTGGTTGTAGCACTCCCCCTGCTCCGGACACAGGAACAGGTTCAGTAGGATTGGCTGTCTCTACACTATTTGTCGTCGTAGAAGTTGTTGTCGTGCCGGCCTGGGCGGTCGTCGTCGTAGTACCTTGATCAAGAGTGGTCGATGTGGGATTCGATGATGTAGTCAGGCGGGTGGCCGTTGCCGTTGCCGTTACCTCCGTGGAAGTAGAATTGGGCTCAAGGGATAGGGTATCACCAAAAGAGAAGAGCTGGTGTAAGTCTCCTGCCTGGCACGGCGCGATATCAATGACGTTATCCGAGACAGTGAAGCACGAATTCGCGTCGTTCTCGGGTGAGAAAGAGAGGGGGCCGGCACCGCCATTAAAAGGGAACAGCTGCGAATCGGTGACGTCGCCGCTACCATCAGCTCGCCCACCGCAACTAAATAGAATAACTTGGTTCCCAGCCTGTCGCCTTGGGTCGAAGTTAAAACAAGCATTTGTCTAGAAATCGGTTAGCCATCAATTCTAGTATGGGTGGCTAGTTGCAACGGACCAGGGTGCTGACGACGAGCATTGAATCGGCTGCATTGATATGTTTTCCATTCGTTATAATGTCCCATTCTTGACCGTCCGTAGAACCACATTCGGCGATTTGAATCGGTGTGAGATTTGCTCTAAAATCACCCGAAAGTTCGTCAACAAATAAACATCGGCCATCAGCCGTCTAGCGAACACGGTTAGTTAACGAAGTCACCGAGTTCGCATTGTTGTAGAACATTGACGGGCGCACCTTGATGAGAGTACCTGCGAACGCCTTGGTTGCACTCGTGTCGGGTTGCTGAGCCTCCTCGAACGCTGCCTGATCTAGCTGTGTAACTGCTCGACGAGACAGGTTTGGCAATGAGACAGGTGATGCTGCAGCCAAATGGACCAATGACGTAAACCATAGAAGATTCATTCTCGTCTAGTGGTAGAACGTGGAATTGAGGGAGAGAATGAGGGAATGCGCTAAAGATGATTCAATCACGAAAGGAACGAAGCGGCGCACAAATGCAGGCCTAAGAAGTCAAAGTAGAATCCCGACCGGCGGAGGTGAAAACGAGGGACAAGAGACGTGAAGGAGAGAAAGAAAGAAAAGGTGGCCCAGCAAAGTGCTTAAGGATCCGAGAGTGCTTCGCTTCCAGTGAGCATCGTGATGCCGCCTTGCGACCTCATTCGGGGCCAGGATATATGTACTGCGCGCAGTTGGTGGCTGTTGGCCCAACCCCTGAGAAGCGCCGCCCCTTAAGCCAAATGAGCGGTTTCCGTGAAGTTTCAAAAGCACATAACTAGCGAGGCCTCTCCGTCCTGCCATTCTGGTCTCACGAGATGCTGGTGCAGGCGTAGTAGAAGCGCGGCGCTAAAGACGATTTCGACGAAAAAGAAGGGTTTCAAAGGAGCCCGTCAAATGGATTGGTATGCATGCTGGGGTCCATGAAACGGTATCCGTCGCAGCGCCTGCGCCATCTCATCTTTTGACCTGTTGATTTCGGACTGGTGCGGGCTTGACGAGCTGAGGATGGCCCAGATGGTTCAACTTGGAGAATCCATGTGACCGATCATTGTCGACTCTCGGAATATATCAAGATCTACCCATCGTACTCATGGTTTCCCGCCGCCCCTGAAGCCACAGGGCACATCTTAGGTTCGTACCTCCAAGATTCACAGATGCCAAGCACACTAAGAGGCCGGCTGCTTTGGCCGATCTGCCAAGCCTTGTAACGCTGGATCTGCATGACACTACACTAACAAATAGATACCATACCTTGACTTAGTATACCTACTTGATTAGTGTATACATATGTAGGGGTAGGGGGGTAGTTCGGATTTACTGCGTACCTATGGGTGGCTAGCCCAGGATAGGCCGATGCTCTCTTTGTGTACATACAGTACCAGTTTGTGATGCTGTGATGCTGAATCTTTTTATCATCCATATCCAGTCGCTTTCAAGCGATGGTTAAAGCTAGGCTTTTGATATTTACCACTACTTGTCGCTGAATATCAGGAGAGAGAGATCAACCAGACCCAGGAATGTAATATCTTAGTCGCCTCGACTTAACCTGGCCAAGCAATTGAACGATGACTGGGTCTAACCCGGGTACGCATGCACCCCATATAGCCGAAATTGTGGTTTTGCGAGTGTAGTTTACCGGTAGTACTACGTACACTACCTGACACAGGAGCTCTCACGCTTCCAGGCACGCCTATCTACTACCGAGCATGGAAAAGGAAGTTGATTCAATCGTCTTACATTCTCGCCTCCCACATCAACATCTCGAGCAATGAGTCTTTTCACCTTGGACAACAGTGTGATTAGTCATTTCAGCTGCAGCAATATTTATTTAGGACCAGGTGTCCTAGGATCAAAGAATAAAGTAAGGTAATAAACTCAACTAGCGATGTGTTGGGGAGACTTAACTGACATGTATCGTAGCAAATTATAGGTGCAATGGGGAGTGTTTTAAACTATCTCACCCTCAAACTAACGACGCTATCGACAATCGAATCGTATAGAGAATAACGAAAGAAAGGTGAGCAACGAGCAAAACGCGACACGTAACAGAGCAAGCTGTGAAAGCTATGAATCATTGTTCGCGACGTCGCTATTTACATTTCACACACTCCAAAACGATGCCTTAACGGAGCCCCATCTTATTCCAGCAACTTTAAAGCGCCACTAAAATGATCGACATGATCTCCGATGTCTAGACAATTGCTTGATAGTGCAGCAGCAGTCACTGATACTTGACCAGACTCAGTGCTACATATCTCTAGCAGGGAACTACCGCATTCTAACAACAAGCCATGTGATCGCATAGGAATATGTAGATCGAATAGCATCTAGAACCCTCGCCATACGCCTATTGGGGAAGCTGACGCCTTTGGGGAATGGTGCAAATATTTCTGAACTGCCTGTTGGAGTCATGCTCATCGCCAAGTCAAGTCCAGGCACCACATATGTTGCTCAAGCCAGTACGTCCTATCATTTAGGGTGCTCTTCTCCGCGCCGTATGTCCAGCGGCCTACTCTACACGACACGGCAGGCTAAAATGCCCAGCCATTAGTGGACGGAAGTTAATTGCCTCGAGGCCGCCTCGATATCGCCTCGATAGGTAGTTCTAGCATCATTTGGTATCAATATGATTCGCTCGACTTGACCTGACTTCGTTCGCAGAGCAACCTATTCCAATCTTGCACCCTTCATTTCGTTATAATGCATGTTCTCATTGCTGATGCTATTCCAGCGACGGTATCAAGAGGGCCAGCGACAGATGGTGAAAGACGAATAGAGCGCCCAACGGACTAGACGGCGATGGAGAGACTTCTCATAATAACAGACAATCCAGGAAGTTCATCGTAGAATCCGTTGTATAGGCAAACAGCCTAGTTGGGACAGCAGAGAGATGTAAGCATGCTTATCGTGCATGATCTACGATGGACTGTAGCACGGACCTGCCCAATGGGGTATGTAGGAGGAGGAGTACTACTCTACGAGGGCCAGCTCAACTGACACGGACAAACTATACCGTATTACTGAGTATAAGAGGCGGCGGTACCACAGAGCAAGAAGTCTGTTTGGGTCTCTCCTAATCGTCAGTTCTCCCATCACCACCCCCGCACGCTTGACAGTATGAGGCTCATTCGTACAGCGCTATTCGTTGCGCCTCTGGTTGCTGGTGTCCAAGTTGATAGGCGGGGTCAGGAGACATACGATGGCTACAAGGTCTTTCGCATTATAACCGACGGTGACCCGGCAGATTTCGAAGCCCAGCTCGAGTCTTTATCCGCGATTGAACTCTCTCGCAACCGTGGGCACATTGATACTCACCATTTCGATATTGCCGTTCCTCCTGAGAGCCTTGATGCATTTGATGCCCTCAACTACGAAGTCGAGACACTGACAGAAGATCTTGGGGCAAATATTGCCCTAGAAGGAGAGCTGCAGACCTTCCCAGGTCAGCCTACGAGACGGGTGTTTTGTATACAGAGCGAACTAATTGAAACCCAGGCCTCGAGACAAGCGTATCAACCGCGAGTGCTGCTAATGCTGCTGCCGCTCTACCCAGCTTCTCGTGGTTCAGTGCCTACCACCCTTACGCAGACCACTTGACATTTTTGCAAAGCTTGCAGGCTGCATTTCCCTCTAATTCGGAATTGATCACCGCCGGGACGTCTTTTGAAGGAAGAACGATCCAGGGCATTCATCTTTGGGGAAGCGGTGGTAAAGATTCCAAGCCAGCTATTTATTACCACGGCAATGTTCACGCTAGAGAATGGATTACTTCAATGGTTTGAATGTGCTTTTCCCTCCCTGTAACGTGATCTAACAATAGGTACAGACTGTCGAATACATCACCTATCAGCTCATCAACAACTACGGCAATGACACTGCCATCAAGGCTGTCTTAGACAACTATGACTTTCATATCTTGCCGATTGTCAACCCGGATGGTAGGTCCTACTGATGCTTCCGGTCATAAACCCATTACTAAAGATAACACATGAAGGCTTTGTTTACACGCAAACAACAACCCGCCTGTGGCGCAAAAATCGACAGACGCGTTCTGGCACTGTAAGCTCCGCCAAAGTCGTCTTCTTCCTATATTAGTCACTTGCAGGCGCACAAACACGAGTCAGGGCTATGAACGGGTCTCGGGAGCCAAAAGAGCAGTTACTGACTTTAGCAAACTACAGAGCTCAGTCGGTACAGATATCAACCGGAACTGGCCATATATGTGGAGCGGCGAAGGCTCTTCCACAAGCCCAGGCGCGGGTCGGTTGTCTCCCCCCTCAGCTACTCTAGGTTATTTTCTGATTTTGTGACAACCCTTGAATGTTGCTGACTGAAAGCTTTAGAGACGTAAGCTCCTTTTTATAACGTTGAGAGATCTTCCGTAGCGTCATCGCACGTGCATCTCTTCACTTTCATATGTCACTTGAATGTGTGACATAGCAAGTAGCTAAACGATAATCATAGTTACCGTGGACAGGCACCCGGCGATACCCCAGAGAACACTGGAATCCGCAGTAAGGCTAATCGCCAAAAGAAATCGATTACCATAAATACTGATGAATATTTTCAGCGTATGGAGATAAGCTTGGGGCTGGGAAGGGCATCAAGTTATACATTGACTGGCACAGCTACGGTCAATACATCCTGACGTATGTTGTTAGTCTCGTCAAGTCCATGAGACGTAAATACTAACGCAAGGCCCCCCAGTCCTTATGGCTACTCCTGCTCAGCAGTAGCACCCAACCAGTCAAAGCAGAACACCCTAGCTAAAAATACTGGTTCAGCCATCGCAAAAATTCATGGAACTCAATTTACGACTGGACCGGTGTGCTCTACACTGTATGTCGCAGCCGGGGGCAGTAACGACTACTTCACCGGTGTGACTGTAGCAGAGCTCGCGTAAGTTTCGACAGCCCCTTCACGTTTTGGTAGATAGTATGTTAGAGTGGCTAGCTGATCCGTTCTATAATAGCTGGGCTATTGAACTCCGAGATACTGGGGCATATGGCTTTACTCTTCCTGCCAACCAGATTATTGCATCAGGCGAGGAGTCCTGGGCGGGTCAGAAATACTTGTGGGCAAACTTTTAAGAGGCCCTTGGAGGCAAAGGATGGACTAGTATTGAACGAACGTCATCTATTATAAGAGCATTGAACTATCCCGTCCACTCAATTGCAACTGGCTATACGAGGCCTGATAAGCCTTCAATTGGAGTGGCAATGCGGCTTTCGTACTGGCCTGCTGGCCCCGAGTCTGCGAAACCGTAAGACAATGAAAGACTTGAGAAAATCGGTGTAGGGCATTGCTTTATGTCCTCTTCTCTCTCCGTCAATGAGCAACGAGATATCGTGAGCATAACCACATGCTAGAATAGATCTCTGAGGATAATCACAATGAAGCAAATCCTTACGTTGAATAAGTGGGTGAGCTACCGACCTATGTACCTCGATAACATATATTATATATATATATATACTCGGGGCAAACTGGCGGGCGGCAATAAGCAATTCCGGTAAACCCGATGTCGCAATCTATGCCTGTCAGTTGGTGATGGGCGTCTCGATTTACCAGACATCCACTAAACCCAACATGGCAGTGCCAATATCGCTGGATACATACCTAGTCACTGGGTAGTTCAGACTGTCGTTTTTGTTGGTAAGTTGCCTAAGATAAAGAACTATATGGGAAACCGGGGTGTCAGTGGGCACCTAGCGGACACCTAGAAGAATGTTCCTTACTATTCTCCAGCACAGAGTGAACATATCCTTTGTCACGAGAACGAGGCACGGATAGAACTAGTTGATACTTCAATATCATCAGCTCGTACTCACCGACACAGATATTTACATTGTTCTACCTAGTCCAAAAAGAAAGTAAGAGGAAAGGGGACGAAAACAGAAAAGACAATGGGCAACATTATTCCTGATGACGCTTTGGAAACACCAAGAAGCTCCGCCGCCACGGCCCCGAACAAGGACCTCGTAGGCCACAAGCTGCTGATTGTGTCGGATCTCAAACTACCGGACGACTACCGAGAGCGTCTACGCACGAAGTTTCCGGGGCTAGAGGTCGTGCACTCGCGCTTCAATCCATGGGGAGACATGACCGCTGCTAGGCCGAGCCTGACAGGCGAGGACTGGGCGAAAGTGACGGTTCTCTTGACGGGCCCCCTGCTTCCCACCATAGAGGAGGCCCCGAAAATGCAGCTCGTGCAGCTGCAGAGCGCGGGTGCTAACTACGTCCTCGAGAATCCACTGTTCAAGGATACCAAGATTCCTTTCTGCACGGCCAATGGTGTCGCGGGGTAAGAACTGAGACCCAACCACTCTATTCGCGCCATTTGTTTGTTTATCTCGAGATTTCCGAGTGGCTGGCTACCATCCCGTTGACTCTGTAGTGTTCCCGGGGATGAGAGCATGCTGAAAACAAGTTCGTAACGGGGACACGGAGAGAGAAAGATGGAAACACATGCTTTCGTTCATGGCCGAGACTAACTACTCTTGCAAGGCCACCCATCTCGGAATGGGTCATATGTACCTATCTTGCCTACCAACACCGCAGTGAGTCTTGCTCTCCCCCGGCAACGCAGTGAATTTTGAGGATTGTCAGAACATTGTCTAACTCGTGGCGTCTTGGTCTGATAATTCAGTCCCGCGCTACCTCGACAACATGCGAGATGGTAATTGGGAGCGTAGCTGGGGTGAGATGGGTACACTGGACGTCGTCACCCAAAGAGTGTAAGTAAACGTCAACAGATCACCTATTCGTCCCACATGTCCGAGGATCAAACGTCCATTCCCGAAGAACAAATCAATAATTGAAGACCGGCCAGCTAACCAAGTTAACTCCAACACCTGTAGCGGCATCCTTGGATACGGTAGCATAGGTCGACAAATAGCGCGTGTAGCAACCGCAATGGGCATGGAGGTCTATGCATACACAAACCGGCCAAGGCCGACCCCAGACTCACGGCGCGACCATTCGTGGCATCCCCCAGGACTGGGAGATCCCGAAGGCACGCTGCCGACGAGGTGGTTCTCGGGGACCACGCCCGCCGAGCTTGGCGAGTTCCTCGGCAGTGGGCTCGATTTGCTCGTCGTCGCCGTGCCGCTCACCCCCGAGACGCGCGGCATGCTCGGCGCCGCGCAATTCAAGCTGCTGGCCAAGAAAAAGACATACGTCTCGAATATCGGACGCGGCGCAACCATCGTGACCGACGACTTGATCACCGCGCTCGACGAGGGCTGGATCCGTGGCGCAGCTCTTGACGTTACTGACCCTGAGCCCTTGCCTAGGGAGCATCCGCTTTGGGGGAAGAAGAACGTGATCATCACGCCGCATGTGAGCGGGTCCTCGGATAGTTATTTCGAACGTCTGTTGGCTATCTTGGAGATCAACCTCGAGAGACTGAGTGAGGGTAAAACCGACTTCCTCAATCAGGTCAGCAGAAAGAGGGGTTACTAGATGAATAATAAAGTTTGGTCGTCCAATAACGTTACATAACTGCCTATGGTCGGCAGCAGGGGCATTCTTGTCTTGGTTCTTGAGCACATATTGCGTTTAGGTTGTATGCAATGTTAGACCGTCTTCGCATCAAGGATGCCTGAATGAAGCATATGCAGTATACCCATTTCAATTGTCGACATCCCCAGAGTGAAACTGTGCTACCTGAAGTCTTAGAATCAACTCTAGGCAATGGATATTCTCGAGAAGTTCTCCGGCTCGCCTTCTGTGCTTGTTGCTTCGCACCTCACCCGCAATGCGCAAGTCTATTCGAACTGCTCAATACTCACGATTAAGGAGGGGATGCGCATTTACCCCGCAAAATCCTTACCACCACGATCCCCCGTTACACCGTGTCGCTCACACAGCTCACTGCAATTCCCACGGCTCGATTGAAATGGCTCATGGAGAGAGAGAGAGAGGAAATCATCGTACCGTCTAAGGTGGGCCCAAAGGGTAGCTGAAAGCGTCTTGGCAAGCTGAACAACAACATCCTATAGTCTATCTACTACTTACGAATAATAGCACCGTAAGACTTTTTCATCGTCGCCTAACAACGAAAACCATGGTCACAGCCACCAGACCGCATCTGTCTTAAGTAGGTTACAAAGAGTGATCGATCTACCAGGTGGATGATAATGAAAAGCTACCTAAATACCTAACTAGGTACCTACCTACATACATACATGAAAGAACCCTTATGCATATGCATCTACACGGGTGTCCTATGTAGATCAATTCCTACCTAGTACCTGGACTGCTTACTTAGAACATGTGTGGGGCAAGCAACCTCGGCTCCCGCGTCGGTGGTGAGATGATTCAGTCCTACTTCACGCCATCTGTCTTATATCGAACCACCATCTATTGCCATGTAGATGCGGCTTTGGTATATCTAGTCAGAATTCGAAATCAGCTAGAACTGGTACCCATTTCCGTCGGCGGCCCGCAGCAGACTCACTTAGCTTAGCTAGAAGTTAATAGATGGTGTCAACTATCGCCGTTCGTCAAATACGTTATCACTTTCCTCGCACATAATGGCCACGGCGGAGCCTTCGATTAAGGCGCCGCAGCCCGTCATAATCGTAGGCGCTGGGCTTGCCGGGCTTGTCGCGGCCTTCGAGCTGGCGCAGCGAAACGTGCCGGTGGTGCTTCTCGATCAGGAAGGAGAGCAGAACTTAGGCGGGCAGGCCTTCTTTTCTCTCGGCGGCATCTTCTGCGTCGACACGTCGGAGCAGCGCCGCATGGGAATAAAGGACAGCCGCGAACTGGCCCTTCGCGACTGGTTTGGCTCGGCTCGCTTCGACCGCGAGCACGAGGACTACTGGCCTCGGAAATGGGCTGAGGCTTTCGTTAACTTCGCCACCGACGAGATGGAGACCTACGTCAAGGCCCGAGGTATTGGTTTCCTCGTGAATGTCGGCTGGGCCGAGCGCGGCGATGGACGTGCCGATGGCCACGGCAATTCTGTGCCTCGATTTCACATCACCTGGGGGGCCGGTCCGGAAGTCGTGCGTGTGTTTGCGGAACCTGCGCGCGAGGCAGAGAAAAGGGGGCTAGTCCAGTTCAAGTTTAGACATATGGTGGATGATTTGCTCGTCGACGAAAGTGGCAGAGCGGTTGGGGTGCGTGGACGGATACTAGAGCAAGATCCCGTTGCGAGAGGCGCCGAGTCTTCGAGAAACGTCATCGACAAGTTTGAATTGCGTGGCTCGGCTGTCGTGATATCGTCTGGCGGCATCGGGGGAAACGTCGAAGCCGTCAAGAAGGCTTGGCCGGTGGATCGCTTGGGTCCTAAGGTTCCTGAAAATTTCGTCATCGGCGTGCCTGCACATGTCGACGGCCGAATGATAGATATCGCCCAGTCAGCCGGCGCGCATGTTATCAACCGAGACCGGAGTAAGTAACTGTCGATGCCACTTGCTTCTTCCTCTGGCCCATTCGATGAATATGGAGACTCCTGTCCGGGCTATAATCGTGTCCTCGAAGTCTCTCCCGCGTCGAAGACATGTACAGCGTGTGCTCAGAATGAAAGTTTACTGACTCCCAAAATCGCAGTGTGGCATTATACCGAGGGCCTGCAGAATTGGGATCCGATCTGGCCCAGCCACGGTATCCGTGTCCTTCCAGCTCCGTCTTCTCTCTGGCTAGACGCAACAGGGAAGAGACTTCCCCCCTTCCTCTACCCGGGAAGCGACACGCTCGCAACTCTCAAGTATATCTGCAGCACAGGTCACGACTACACATGGTTCATCCTGAACCAAACGATAATCGCGCGGGAGTTCGCGCTGTCCGGGTCCGAGCAGAACCCAGATCTCACCAACAAGAGTATCTGGCAGCTTCTAGTGAGCCGCGTCTTCAGCTCCAAGGGGACCATTCCCGTGCAGAACTTCGTGAAGCATGGCAAGGACTTTGTCACGCGTGACAGCCTCCCCGAGCTTGTTGCCGCCATGAACGAGTTGGCACGGTCCGTTGGCGGGCCTGAGCTCGACTATGCGCGCGTGCGTGAGACCGTCGATGCCCGCGACGACCAGATCAAGAACAGCTACTGCAAGGACGCCCAGATCATGCTTATCCGCAATGGCCGAAACTACTGGCCCGATAGCCGCAGCCGCATTGCGCCGCCGCACCGTCTTCTAGATCCCAAGTACGGCCCCCTTATTGCCGTCCGCATGAACCTCCTCACGCGGAAAACGCTCGGTGGCTTGGAGACGAATCTGCAGAGCAATGTGATGAAAGCCGACGGCACTGCATTTGCAGGGTTATATGCCGCTGGGGAGGCGGCTGGTTTCGGTGGCGGCGGTGTACACGGCTATAATTCGCTAGAAGGAACTTTCCTAGGTGGGTGTATCTTCTCAGGGCGTCTTGCAGGACGAGCTATTGCCGATGAACTTCTGGGTACACAGTGAATTTTCATGTTGTTGTTGTTGTTGTTGATGATGATGATGATGATGATGATGATGATGATGATGATGACAAGAAATGATGTGCAGACAAGGATATTCGCCTGAGAAAAAGCTCCTTGTATAGAGAATCTCGAGCGAGACTTATATCGTCTGGAGCCTCCTAGACTACGTGGAGCGTAGGCATTCGAGAGAGGGACTGATGAACCACAGAAGTTTATTCTATATCGCGTGAAAAGGAAAAAAGAAGCCCCCACTTGGTCAGAAAAGTAGTAGTAAAGTGTTATTATAATGCAGCTGGAGGGAATTGCTATGTTGTACACCTTAACATGCATTTGCAGTAGTAGGAGTCTGTCTAGTCTAGGCCGTGTCCACTAGGTCGTTATTTCAGAGGTGTCTACGCAAGTTAGGTGCCCTACTCCTTGTTTTCTATCAAGTTTAAATACATATATACACTAGCAGAGCTCACTGGTAAGAAAATAAACAACCTCTTTACCAAGCAGTCTGTGGCCTCTTAGCCCTGAGAATTGTCAGCTATTCGCCATTCTGAACTCAATCACGCAAACAATACGGTCCATTCATGACTTGGTACTCTCCAATACCGCTTTCACCATGGCGTTTCCGACCTCGATAGCCTCGGCGAATCGGGGCTCGAAGTAGCGCTGTGTGTTGACGAACCTTTCCTTCCAGGTCTCGAAGTGGCCGAGTCCGACGCACTCGGCCCATCCGCGGGCCGCAAACGTGAATTCGAGGTCCTCGCTACGAAACGTGTTGTCCTCGACGGCGACTCGCAGCGCTTCATCGAGGCGCGCCGGGTTACGAAACAGGTTCTCCGTGACGCCAAGCCAGAGCCGGAATAGCGGTGTGCTGCAGATCATGTGATCATACGGCACGATGCCGAGCGCGCTCCAGCAGTCGACCATGGCGAGCAGGCTGAGGTGATTGTTGGGCAGCGGCGCTAGGTCGGCGGCACGCTGGCCGAGGCTGAACTGATCGAGCACAGCGTCACGCAGCAATGGCTTATCGGCCCACTTGGGGCTATCGCCAGGGGTATCGTCGGACCCAAAGACCTTTTCCTTGGCGAGGAGAACGCGCTCTCGGAGTTCGGTGTGGTGGCCGCCTAGCATCAGCTTGTAGAGCTCCGTCACCGACTCGGCGTACTGGTTGATTTGCTTCCGGGCCTCCGGATTCAGGATCGCGAGGCCCGCGTATACATGCCACTTCTGGCTGTAGATGCGCATCGTCAGATTGATCTTGACGTTCTCGATCCCGCCGACATAGCGCGCACCCTCCCAGGGGAACTGCCGTGATGAGTGCCAAGCTTTGCCCATGCTTAGAAAAGCCGCATGTGTTACAGCCTGGGTATCTGCCGTAATACGGTCATGCTCGTGTGCTGTGAGGTATACATGCTTAGATTGTAGACACCGGAGGACGGTCTCAACTTTGTTAAATGAGGCATCGGAAGCGCGGTGTTTGATGAGGACCTAATATTAATCCATCAGTTGGTTTCGAATGTAATTTCGGGTGAGCGTTGAGTACCAGAGGCTGATCCTTGCTATCGACCCTAGGGCCATGGAGCGAATGACAGGACACTATGTCCACGTCTGGGGGGAGATAATCCTCGAACGCCTTGATTTCGGGGTCCTTGCAGGAGGTCTGACCACCCACGATAGCATTCTGCTTGGTTGCTGATTTTTGTGAACATTATACTTTAGTCATCATTCCACAGGCAGCAGCTAGCAGAAACATCGAAGTGCATACAAGGACCATATTCGGCAACAACACGACCGATACCCGCAGCTTCTACGCTGTAGATAATGTAGTCACTAGCTCGAGATACCAAGTGACCATTTCGAAGAATTTGTATATTCGTCTAAACGACTCTCAGCATAGTTTCGCTCTGAGAATAGACAACTACAGATATTCACCCTGCTCGAAAACTCCTCGCAAAGATCCTCATATTGGTCCTCTCTATCACAAGCCCTAATTCTACCCGCATAGTGTGTTAGTACCTCGAGGCATGGACGTGGTGATTGCTACACAAATCAAGGGCTGCAAAGAATCCGTCAGCATTCCAGTGGATCATAGAAAGACAAGCTAGCGGAACCATGTAGGCGTATTTCAGACAAAATTTAAAAGGTAGCTGAGAGTTGACATCATGGAAAGCCAACAGCCATAACGGGGGCCAGAATGGCCGACCCGACCGGCTGAAGGCAATGCTCGAGCCAAATGCACTCAAGTCATCATTTGCGGGGGAACGAGACAGTTAAGAGATGGGGAAAGCTTACCAAGAGCATTACGAAGGCTCAGCTAGCTAATTCACCAACATGTTTCTGGGTGCTTACTTCCAGCCAGCATCACCGAGCCTCCGGGCGTACATTTTCCCCATGTCGCCCATACCGATAATACCCACGATGAAGTTCTCCATCTCGGGAGGAACGTCTGCCAGTGAATTTGAGACCATTGTCGTTAGTATCTGGGTGGTGACGAACGACAGTAGCAAACGGTGAGAAGGGATTGATCTGGGCGCAATCGGAGCTGGAATCGCTGAGCGAATGCGTCACATAACTCAGGAGAGCTCCTGACTACCCAGGTCTACATAAATTCGCGTCAATGCGGAGGTGAGAGATCTGGGAGGGTGAGAGGCTTGGGGTGGTAGAAGGAAGAGTCTGAGCAGAGAGAAAATTAAGAAGCGAAAAGTCTTGGTGTGACCCATCGAAGAAGGCGCTAGGTCGGCATCGGAGAAAATACAGTGCCATGCCTTGATCAATCTTGCCTCGCCCCACCTGGGGCTTGTGGCTGGTGAACGAGCCACAATACGAGCTACTAGGTACCTACTAACTTACTGTAGCTGTACTCGCATCGCATGCACCAGCCGGCCCCTGTTTCTGTACAGGTGCAAAATCGACTGTATATAGCAGCAAGTAATAATAACCTGGGCTTTCCGGGGTTGATGATGGAGGGGCTTTTCGCACTGGGATCCAACGGCTCAGGCCAATTAGGCTTGGGCCACAAGGAAGATGTGTCCGTACCCAAACAAGCTGAGTTTAGCCAAGCTCTCCATAACGACTCAATCGCCGCGGTTGCGGCTGGCGGCAACCATACAATTCTCATCACGGCTTCGGGGAATGCATTTTGGAGTGGCGATCCTACTAGCGGCTGCTGCGGAATTATCAGGGACCAAGATAAAGGGGATATTCGTCCAATGTTTCGGAAATTTTGCCTTGCAAGCTCCCCTCATACGGGCCGTATCATGTATGCTGCCTGCACATGGGACACCACGATCCTTGTTGTTGAGGATGAAGACTGCCGAGCAACGAGGGTGTACAATTGTGGGAATACCGAGGGTTTGATAGCGACGCCCGCTGTGGTACCGGGCTTTCCTCCAGTTGGAACTGCGGTGACAAGCCTCGCAGCCGGGTTTAGACATGTCGTTGTCGTTCTCGACAATGGTGATGTTTATGGTTGGGGTAACGGAAGGAAAGGTCAGTTGGGTCAGTTAGAGGACGACGCCGACGTAAAAGGCATAGTCGCCAGGCCCCGGAAGATCAATGATGTTCCGTTCAGAGTAGTCAAAGCTGTCTG
Organism: Xylaria sp. FL1777; assembly: GCA_022578965.1. Taxonomy (NCBI): domain Eukaryota; kingdom Fungi; phylum Ascomycota; class Sordariomycetes; order Xylariales; family Xylariaceae; genus Xylaria; species Xylaria sp. FL1777. The sequence goes on along the minus strand of MU400562.1, from coordinate 85,011 downwards.
TTGTCAATACACGACCTGTCTTGTTGCAGAACCTGGGGATGGGAGGATTTTGGTTCTGGGAGGTGATAAATGGGGATTGAAAAGTAAAGCCCCCCCGGAGATACCCAGTTGGAAAACTGTGACGGCCAGTTGGGGGAGTATTTACGTTCTCAAACGAGATGGGATGCTAGTAGCATGGGGCCGAGATGATCACGGTCAATTGCCGCCTCCTGACCTCCCAGAATTAACCCATATTGTAGCTGGAAGCGAGCATGCTGTAGCTCTAACGGGGACTGGCGAGGTAGTGTCCTGGGGTTGGGGTGAGCACGGCAACTGCGGACCTCACACTGACAAAAGATTTGGTGATGTGAAAGGGCGTTGGAACGTGCTTGCTTCAGTGAAGAATCTACCTGAGGGATCGAGTATAACAACTATTGGAGCTGGCTGTGCGACGAGTTGGATCAACATTATTATGACGGACGGTGTTTTCCTATGATCACAGCCATGAGCTTCACTCACTATGCTTCATTATCAACAGCTCTCGCAATTAGTGTTGGTAAGTGCGCCGCGCGCCAACAACATCTCGCGTAGATACACGGCTACTTCATGCCTTTTCCTAATCACCAAAGAGGCCAAATTTGCGAACTTGAGAAAGACGCTGGGTCGGCTCCAGTTGGGTCAGATCTAGATCAAACTCATTGTCTCTGCTGGGCTGAGGAGCGCTTGGTTGGTTGCCCATCACTATGCGCATATTCATCGCAGACGGATTCTTAGGACTGTCAGTATTCTCCCAGAAGTCGTCGTGAATCACAAAAATACTCACAGGGTTACCACTAGTATCCCAGCCCAAACGCGCGTTCTCCTCTTCCTCTTCCTCTTCATCAACATTGACTGGTTCCCATTGCTCGTCGTTATCCTGGGGTACGAATAGAGACTCGGACTCGAGAGTAGCTGGAGGGGGACGCTGGGATGGGCGCTCTATAGGTGGCCTTAGAGAGGGTATAGGATTCGGACGAGACTGCTGTGGGTTAGAGGCCAGTGGGGGCACCAGCGCAGGCGTATGAGAGTCGGCTCTGTTAGCCGTTTCCTCGAGCTGCGGCCCAACACGCCCCTTCGCATTCAGTCGGGTCTTCTTGGTCTTCTGACCAGACACCCCACGCTCTCCGACAGTCATAAGCAGGAACTCGCATTTGATGCCGTCGCCGTCATATTTGAGCTGCATAGGTCTGGCTGGAATCGAATAGTTAGCCTGTACATCGACCCCTAAAATGGAAGCATGGTAGATGATGGCCCGGAAGTCCTTGACACTAATGACAATGTGAAGATTTTCTTCCTCTACTTGGAAGTTGTTGAACTCGTCTCGCGCCACGGCAATAGACGTTTGCAGCGGTTTCTTCAAGACCTCTAAGTATTTCGCATCAGCGGCGATTCTGCGTGTTTAGTGACAAGACCTACCATCGCCATTAGCAGCTTTCTCAGTAAAGCAAGTGAAGTTCACGACTTCTTCCTCGGCATGAATATCTAAGTAGTCGATACCAGGGCCAAAATGATCCATCAGCTGACGCAGGGTCCTCGGTGATATAGCCCAGTTGTTCAAGGCCTCGGCCTTATCGAATTTAGCATGCACCGGCGGGCTGACCTCGAAAGGCAACCGGTACTTGGTGGTTATCCCTTCCGAGGTGAGTGAGAGGAACGGCGATGGCTGTCGGGATGGAACTTACCATTCCGGAAGACGATGTTAGCAACGAATCTGCTCTTCTTGCCAGGCTCGTCCGTGACGACGACATCGCATCGATCGATGGTGGTGTCCTTCTCCCTCTCGTGCAAAGGATCCCCGCTCCGACTCCGAAACAGAGACAACAGTACCTTCAGTGAGCGCTATTAGCGTCTCTACACAGAGAAATCAAGTGAGACCGCACTAGAAAGACCTCGACGTACCCGGGTGTAGAGTTTACAGAAGAACTTCTCGCGGTTCTGTGAGGCTCCTGCGTAGTAGTACTTGGAGAAGAAGCGGTTCGTGGCGAAGGTGACAGAGGCATATGCCGACTTGGACGCATTGAGGGCGGTCAAAACCAGCTTTGACGGAGAAGACAGCATTTCAGCAAGCGATGAACGACAGTAGGTCGCATACCAAAGCACTTGTGCACTTACCCTATCTCTCTTGGCTTCTAGACACACCTCGTCGCTGAACTTACCGAGGCATGTAAGCGCATCCCGTAGGACGCTCACCCCGTCTTCGCTCAAGGTGAACTTTACTATAGCCATAGCTCCGAGCTTTGGATGTAGAGTGCAGTCGACAGTTCGTGATACATCGGATGACTGAGCATCTCAGTCGGCCAAGCCTAGGCCGATGGGCAGTGTGAGAAGGCCCTTAGGGAGCGTACTTCGGTAAGAGGTAGGTATTAATCCAAGCACTTAAGGGCCGTCATCAGGCTTCGGTAGGTACAACTGAGAGGCGTTCTGTGTACAGGACAAAAGACAGTAATGAAGTTGCCGTTACTCTTTGATATGTAAAAGAGATTCCTTATTGGTTCCAGCTGTAGGCCATTTATATGCCAGCATACTATGTATGTACGTACTTACCTATGTAGGTAGGTACGCGTCGCGGGGTACCTTAACGTAAAACAGCCACCACAGTGCACTACACTATTCCTTCTATAAGCGCCGTAGTGTAGGTCGGGTCACAGTGCAAATACTAAATACATACATTAGGTACCTCTCTAAGTAAGATACCTGTAAAATAAATCAATGTAGGTACCGCCCGAGGTGAGCTGCTGAATACATACCTCATAAACATCAGGTACCTACCCTGCCTAGTCAAATACCTACACTACACATCATATCTCAAACATCACAGTTGATCAATACCAATCTCTGTTGGCTATCTGCTTTTCTAATATCGTCTGTTTTGTTTTGATTTTTATTCTACTTTGTGTTCTTCTTACCATTCCTATCCTTCTACTTGTTACTTTCCATTCAGCCAGTTTACCTAGCGTACCGCGAGGGAGAGACATGAACAAGCCAATATTGCCACAGGAGATCATGCTCCTGATATGTCGAGAGCTCGGTGCATGTCGCGACTTCACTACCTTGTATCGTTGTTCCATGGCCAGTTATAGGATGGCTAGTATCGCAGTAGAAAGACTGTATAGGTTAGTTACGAGGACTATGCAACACACTTCTTCTGCTGACAGCCTTCACAGCATACTTGAGGTCATGGATCCATTCATATCCCATACTATTCAGGCTGCCCGGCTCTGGAGGTCTATTATCTTGTCCAGTCTTGGGGCTACACGGTGAGTAAATTTTGGGGTTGTATTCTTCCTGTTCTGGCAACATCTTGAACACATCCTTAAGGCTCCTTTTCAAAAGTCAGTTTCATCTTTGAAAGCTTTCGGCGGTTTTGCAACCCCCGGATCATGATCAAAGCAGCAATTACTGATCCTAAGTTTTATAGGTATCCGTATTGCGCGTACATTCGCGCTCTGTCCTTGGGCAGCCTCGTTGAATGCCTGGACGATATTCGGTCTGACTGGTCTCTTCGTCAATTCTTTTTCGAGGGTTTGATGCAAGACTTTCTAGTCGCACAATCTCCTTTTGACAATGCGGCTATTACCAGCAGATGTGCAGACTCCATTATCCAGTACACCAAAACGCTTGCCGACGACAATAGCACTGCTATGGCGTTGACTCATCTGGAGGCTTATGTTTTCCCACGCGACATTCTTCCCGCTTGGCTCAGCCGCCTCGGCGCTCTAACGTCGTTGCAAATACAAGACGGGTCTATCTTAGGCGTGGAGGCTGCTAGTACTATCACCGAGTATTGTCCCAATTTCTCGGAGTTAACTTGCTTCCATTGTTCAAGCGATACTGCTGCCGAAGATTTGGCCTCTTTCTTTCTGACTCTTCGTCCCAACACTCTTCAAATTTTTGAAGTCCATAGCCATAACAACCTTAGCGAAATCACTCTTACTGCCCTCAAGACCCACTCAGAATCATTAAGAGTCCTGGATCTCAGGAGTCTCCCAGCTTCCACCCTTAAGGACATCCATGTACTCTCCGAATGCACGGCCCTAGAAAGACTCCTTATCGAAAAGGAAGCAACAGATCGGAGTGGGCTCGATATTTTAAGTGAAGAGGAACTAGCTCAGGTCGCTAAATGGATTAGCAGTTGCAGAGCGCTGCATGAACTGAGTTTCCACCATGTTCGAGACGCCTTGCCTATCCTCGCACAGGTTCTGCAGACCCCCGAGATCCGCCTTGAAAAGTTACACATCCAGGACTATCGGTTTGCGTCTGAAGAGATTACGAAGGCAACATGGGCCGCTCTTGGTCAACAGGATCAGCTTAAGTTACTTACCATTGCTTCACAAGATCACTCAACTGACGAGCTGGTCCTATTCCGATACCCCGAGCTTACGGATTCGATATGTCACTTATCTAATCTAACTACCTTAAATCTGATTCGAATATGTGTGCGCTCCGACGAAATTGCCCGTATCGCAACGGCTCTTCCTCATCTAGAAGAACTCAGCTTCGGAGGTGATTCAAATCTAATCGATGACTCAGTTCTCGACCCTCTGAGTAAACTATCTAGATTAGCGACGCTCACAATCAACGCCGTAACTACTTTTACAATTGACAATCTTTGGGGCTTTGCGGAAAGATTATATCAGGTTGGTAATCGGGGAATAAGAGTTGAGCTACTCAACCAATGGTATGAAGCGAAGTTGACGGAGGGGGATGAGATGCGGTTGAACATGTATTTTGTCGATTACTTGAACGGGCAAATTGCAATCAGCTATCCAAACGACCCCGATGAGCTGCACGAGGTTGACTTTTCTGATAGCGACTGAAACATCCCCTTGCACAAACTACAAGAACAGACTCAGAAACTATATATGGCAGTTGAATATACAGTCTTGTTCATTCAAGCGTCATTTAATCTAAGAGTTGACTTGAGAAGCTCCTGTTATAACTCTCGTCGAACAGCAGCTCGCATGGTAATTATACTTATTTAGGAATGTCATTTTCTCTCAACTACCCAGTATTCAGACCTCCGTCTACTGCAGAACCGTTATGTATCGAATGCAATTCCCCAACTCGAATCTTTTCGCCCAACGCTGTACATGGCCCCGGAAATATACATACTCACATAATGCGTGTCGCTCCCTCTTGCTCACTTTATAGGCAGTGACGTGTCCGATGTCCTCCATCCTTTGCGCTACGTCGCAACTGTTGCGCATAGTACAACCCACACCATACTCTGGACTACAAATAATCGTGTTCGTCTATAACTCCAGCCAGTTGAATTCGCAATTTAGCCTATACATCAAGGTGTGGGCTATGCTACAACTCCGCAAGTCTGTAGGAGCCTATTCCAAACATATCGACATGACCAGCCTCCAATGATGTCTGATAGCCATCTTGTCGCCGCCGCCCGGGGACTAGACTACTACGGCCTCACTAGCTAATTGAAGGGTAGGTGTTGACAATGCGCTCAAACTAACTCTCCCCACTAGCACTCGCAACTCTACCGCGAATCAAGGGGACGCTTTGTGAAGAGTAAAGATATCTAATTGCTATCGAAAATTATATAAGCTGCATTCGATGAGGGCGTCAACTAGCACAGAGTCTGTCACTAAGTCCGGTTACAAGCTTCCAACAAACGTGAAATAAACTACAGTCATCTTGACTTATGAAGCGATAGGTGTGCCCCTTTAACGTTTGAACTTGTTTGTTCGATAGCCTGTTGACTATTCACCCGCAAAAAGGGGCCTATTCATCCAAAAAGAGAGCTCGGTATAGATATCCCATCCTGGTGAAATCAAACGATCTTGGAAAACCTGTTTACCGTCTCCTGATTGATATTATGTGAATCCATAACGAGATTAGGATAAACCTACACCGATTGCTGCCTAATTTAAGGATCGTATATCGAGAAGAAGTTCCTTTCACCTACACTCTGTGCCTACAGTGACAAGGGTGATATTAGGATTGGAGTAAAATGTGTCTATTCGTCTCTCAATTTGTGACTATTGAAGTATCGAGCATAAATGCGGTGCAGAGAGAGGGTGAGGGGGTGATTGTATTGTTACTATTGCCCGAATAAAATAGATAGTAAAGTGAATAGGTGCCTAAGTCCTCGCGGGGCCACGCGTTTACCCTCACATAGAGAGATAGACTTAACTAGACATCTATAAACATGGAAGTTGGCAGACATACAAAGGATCCCGTGGGTTAATATATGTTGCAATAACTTTTCATGCTTATACATGTAAAGTTATCTGAAAAAGATTAGACTCCCCTAGATGAAATAAATATGAATGAAACACGCCATCAGGCAAACATAACCCGACAGATTTGTATATGCAAATATACCACACATGTTCTGGTTCTCTATAAGAGATAAAATGAGAGTATGTACCCGGGTACCCATAATGCGCAGAAACCTAGATCCCTGCATATACGCTCCTGTCTACCATTCTATATGCACAGGTCCTTTTGGCTAGTTGTTGTTGATCATTCCGTTCCGTACCTAGGTAGCTAATAACACACGTGTTCGCAGCAGCAGATGTTCATCCTCAACCCAGTTTGTCGACCTACTCTCGCCAATATATATAAGCTGCTTGGGCACTCTGAAAACACAAGCGGGTTCATGGTTTCAACAACCAATCATAAAGAAAGCAAGTCTAAACAAGGATATCGATCTTTCGTACATGAGGTAAGCAGGGTACTCAGTACAGTAATGATGCTGCGACCACTTCCACCCAACTAGATGGCATATAAATATACGAGAGAGAAAATTTGCGAATGCAGGACCATCGTAAACCAAATAAATGCAACAAGAAGCAAAGGGGCGCCATATGCAAGGTAATGATAAGATCTAAGCAGACCCGGCGAACCCATCTATCCGGCGATACGCTATAGCCTCGTGAACTGCCCAATGATCCTGCCCGGCCATTCCCGCTTCATCGAGCACTGTTTCGGTCCGCACAGAGCTCATCTTCTCATTGAGCTCTTTAGTAACTGCATCCACATCGACGCTAAGATATTCTCTCAAGAACTCGCCGACATCCGTGTTCTCCACGTTGCCACGGAGAGCGTCGGTGCCAGGGCCACCAGAACTGTAGATGTTGACGTCGACGGCCGAGTGGCCATGCGTGCTCCACCCAATCTGCGCGCGGACCGATGTCATCTCAGCGAATGCCGGCTGCGCAAGTTCTGGGTACAGGACTAGGGCCGCCAACTCCTCATCGGTCGCGTCTGAAATACCGAGGCCCGGGATGACGAGTTCCTCGTTGATGTAATGCTTCAGCTCCTCGTTTGAGCCGCCCGACTCGGCGATATGTTCCCATAGCCGACGAGCGAGGTGCTCGGAGGATGCCGTGGCGTTTGCCAGCACTTGAGGATACCAGAGGTATTGTGGGTAGTCCGCATTGACTTCTGTGAGATTGTCAGTGTCTATTAGGTAAGGGGGCAGTCATCGTCTCACGTCGCGCTACGGCTAAGCCTCCGGTCTCGTGGTCGCTAGTGGCAACGAGGACGCCATCGGTCTTGCTCTCGTCCAGGAAATCGAGCACGGCCTGGAAAGTTTTGTCGTATTCCAGCACCTCCCTAACTTGTGCCGATGGGTCGTTGCCGTGGCCGGCGTGGTCAATTCTGCTGCCCTCAATCATCAGAAAGAATCCCTTGTCGCTCTTCTCTGTGGCTTTCTCGAGAGCTCGCAGGGCCGTCTTTGCCATCTCGCTCAGACTCGGATATTGATCATTCATGTTTCGACGGTCTAGCTCGAAGGGTATGTCTGTTGGGGCAAATAAGCCTAGCATAGGCAATGGGACCTCTTTCTTGCCCTTCCAAAACTCGTCAAAGGCGAGTCTATTACCCATGTAGTTCCAACCATATTCTCTCTGTGCCAACTCTATGACGTCGACACTGTCCTGGCGACAGCCGCCATCAGTAGTATTTGGTAAGAAATGACATCGACCGCCCCCGAACATCAAGTCCACGACACGATCAAGGGGTCCTTGGCCGACCTCTTGAAGGGCGATCTCGTCTTGTTGAGAGCGATAGTTGACGTGGCTAGCAAAGCAAGCAGGCGTGGCATCTGTGATATCGGTTGTGACGACCAAGCCTGTCACGTATCCCGCCTTCTTGGCGGCTTCTAAGACGGTGCCGCAGGGGGTATAGCCGGGGAGCATGGATATAGCGCCGTTGTAGCTCTTCCTAGCACAACTGAAGGCAGTGGCACCGGCAGCGCTATCGGTAACGAGCGAAGAGCTGCTCCGCGTTCGGCTGGTGCCCCAGAAGTGCTTGTCAAGGGTCAGGGTATCGCCGTATTCGAGGCCGTCGGTGTGTTGTCTGAAGCTCCGGGTCAAGGAGAGAGAGGCTGGGCCCATGCCATCAGAGACCATGAAGATGAGATTGCGCTTCGCCGCGGGTTTGTCGAAGTCGGTCTGTTGTTTGTGGGAGGCCCAGACGGCCAGAACCAGCACGCCTGCCGTCGCGAGTAGTGCCCACGCAAAGAGAAGGGACTCGCGCAGCCGCGATGGCCACGATCGGCCGGGCTGGGTCGCCTGAGGTTGACTGTGGAGAGCTTCTTCATCATCATCACCTAACCGGTCCGAGTCGGCAGGGGAGTTGCGATGATGGTTCGCAAGAAGAGGCGTCGTCGCGTTGGCCTAGGTGTTAAATTTCTCGTCAGGTCCTTGAATGAAAGGCAAACTCCACCCTGGTCATCACGCTCCGTCTCATCTAATCTTAGAGGATGGCGGAAGGAACACTCACCATCTTGGGAGCAGTTCAAGAGAGGCCTCAGGAACGAGACTAGACTAGGGAAGAAAAACAAACGTTAAACTGACAGGTCGGGTCATCCCAATCATATAAACTCTATCTTGGATATGTGATGAATCGGAATAGCTGAGTCGTGTTATGGGACTAGTTGGATGAGGCCGGCTGGAATTCCGATAATACCAGATGGAGATGGTCTAGCTACTTAGGTTAGATGCGGGTAGTTTGACTAGGTATATCCCATCCCGTCTTGACAGTCTGGTACCTCCTGGACGTAACCACATGACGCAACCTTGCACATTTTACAGCAAGGATTACTGCGTAGGATGTGACAGGGATGAGGCAACTAGCTATACTACACTATGTACACTTACCTACCACTACAGTATGTATACCTACTACGTGTAATTGCCGATAATGCGTAGGTACCATACCTACGCATGCATGCGTATACTGCATGTCGTTTGACATACACCATACCACCTAGTGGTATGTGTTACCCTAGATAAAACCAGGAAACTTGTGCAATATGTACACAGTAGGTACCTGTATTGGGGGCCTAGCCAAGATGCTATCCGCAGCCAAGACATGCACTAATGTCGTGGCTGGCACGCGAACAATCCGAGGCGGGTACGAACAAGTGCTTCCTCATCCGTTAGATGTTCTCTCATAGCCTCGGAGTCATAGGTCATAACTTCGCAAGATACTCCTAGGATTTCATCGGGAGCCGTAACCTATCCCGTCTCTTCGCCCTATCCATACTCTTCTTCCTCTTGCGGATGCCGACAATATGTCTCCGTTGAGAGAATGTCACAAAAGACTCGTAGATTATGTCTCGCATTAACACGATAACCGTGCCTATAACAACAGGAATAGCAATTTCCCAACTAGACAGAGTCAGCTCAGGCTCCACAGTATCGTCCAGACCTCAATGCACTCACAAGTATATGCTATTGTTATTTTCCGCCTCGGGGAAGTGTCCAAAATTTTGTCCGAAGTAGCCCGTGATGAAGGTTAACGGCAGGAAGATGATTGTGACGATCGTCAGTTGCTTCATGCTCTCATTCTGGTAAGTCGCGATTGTATTGAAAATTAAGTCTATCATATGATTGGCAGACTCCTTTATCTGTGTCAAGTTCTCTGTAATGAGGACACAGTGATCGTACTTTGAAAATGAAGTCAGCCTTCTTGAACGCAGTGGGAGAGAAAACAAATGCCAGCATCACAAACTTGAGAATAATACTTACCACGTCCCCTAAATAGGTGTACGTGACTGGCGTGATAATAACACCTCCTAGAGGATTTTGCAGCTCCCTAGATACGGCTTCTTGGCTCAGCTTTGTCTTGTGATCACGCAAGGAACTGATGAGCGCCTGAATTGGGTTGACGAAGCTAAACATCTTGTTGATTTCCGAGATGATGATGTATAAGCTTTTAGTATGCTTTACGTTCGGGTGTGTCAATACGTCGAGCTCCAGGTCGCCTACAATATCGGCATAGCAAGCTGTGACCGGGATGGCCATATCAATGATCGCATCGATAATGGCTTGAGCGACCATCGAGGCATCGCAAGATTTGCGGAGAATGGTGGTTGGACTTCGCAGTCGTGCGAGAATTGGTTCCTCGACGTTATCAGCCGATTGTTCGAAAAAGGCAATTACAGTGTTGTCCGATGTGATGAACATGGCCACCTGCTCGGCCGAGACAGCTAAACCCTTGCTCGCGAGGGCCGAGTGTCTCTCCATGTATTCCGTCCGCGCTGCATTAGGAGCGGCGTGGTACCGCTGCAGAGTACGAAGCGTGTTGGGATTGAACATGTCGGAGAGTCCTGTGGCCTGGTGTGTAAAGTTGCGGCCTGATGTGCCCGCACCCGCCCCTTTCTCCAGCACACTCGTAGTTGTCGGGTACGGTATCTTCTTTCCACTTATCCATCGTCTAAGCCTCTTCCCAGTGTTTCGTAGACCGCTCTCGTCAGATGATTCCTCGAAATCCTCTTCATCGTCACTATCGTCATCATCTACTAGACGCACCAACTTTAGACATGAGAGAACGAGAAATGCATGTCCAGGGTACCTGGAGATACCATTAAGTCAGTGCCCGCACCATACAAAGGATCATTACACCAACAGCCTACAGAGCCATCAAGTAGTGATAAAGAGGCCATTCGAACTTACCAATCGGCCTTCGTCCGATTCCTTGTGTTCATTATGTCCTCAATCGCAAGTCTATGCAGGTCCTTGTACTTGCCCAGGGCTTGAATGACATCCCACGAGAGGCCATTGACGTTTATCCATCGACACTTCGCCCAGGAGGGTTGCGGCTGCTTGACGAACTCGATCAGTTCGTCGTTATTCATCTCGTAGATCTTCAGGTCTTCTCGGGAGAAGTCGACGACGGTAATCTGACATTCGGCGTGAAGGTCGGGGACCGTTTCTTGTCCGCCGTCGGGCTTCCTGGGGTCGATACCGGGTTCCGCACCTGGGCGCCAGCCTGGGCGCCGCTCAAAGTCTTCAAACTCTTCCAGGGTGCGGAAGGTGTTGGCTCGTGTGTTGCGGTGTCGCAAGGGGCGGTCAGGGGACAGCGACGGTAAATGGGGCGAAGATTTGGGAGCGACAGCAATGTTGACGCTTAAGTCGGAGTGTACTCGATTTCGAGCGCGCGAAATGTCCGAGGCGCCAACCATCGTGGGGGCACTCGACGTCGAAGTGACATTAGGCGCGGGAGGTCGATGTACAGCATCGAAGCCGGGAAAAGGAGGGAAGCTCTCGGTAGCCATCGAGTTGGACGACGAGCTATCGGACGAGCTATCGGAAGAGCTGTGCGCCATGGTGATTTAGATATTCGGAAAGCAACTGATAGAGCGGTGACGACACCTCCAAACCAGGAGCAATTGGGCTGACAGATCAGCGCCAATGCTCATGTAGAAGTCGCCTGTATATCGGCAACTTGGGATATTGAGCTTCATCTACATTGGATCTTGGAAAAGCCGTGATGGCAATGAGAGAGTGTTGTGAAGCTGGTACGCTTGAGAAGTGCTGGGCTTCTGGTTCGAGAATCATATCCCCTCCTACCTCCTACTTAGTGCGCAGTATAAAACACCTATTAATAGAATGAATGGAATCAATCAATAGAAAGCAGACGCATTCGAGCTGAAACGCGCGAGATACACGCTAAAGAGTCGTTGAGCTCTCTTACGAAGTAGACTACCTGGGTAGGTATTAAATTAGCAAGGTTACCTCCTGTTATTGTCGTTATAGTTGGCTGTGTGCAGAAATTAGGTAGTGTCATATAGGTTAGTTAATTCAGTGGTCGTTGTTGAAAACCCACTTACACTAGGTACCTACCTATCTGGATGTAGTATACGTCCATATAGGTAGGTAAGTTACAACTATTCTCCACCACTGCTGGACTGCACATATATCAAGTGCCTCCCTGAGTTGAGGTTAGTATCTACATATCTTGGTAGGCATGCCTGTAGCTAGGTCTGAGTAGGTAGAGATAAGTACTGGCCTGAGTTATAGGAGATACATGTCTGCGAGAGGTAACAACTCTTGCCTGGTCGATAGCCTGATGTACCAACATATTTACCTACATCTCATGCTAAGATAGACACCACCTCCCGAGACAGATGCGAGCACATACGAGGCTCGCCGACTTGCGAATATCAGGCGGAATGAGATTCTCGTGAATGGCCTTGGTCTACAAGGCGAACAGGCCTGCCAGCCCAAGAACCCACCTCGTTAGCCTGCCGTATCAAGAGACCCAGCGTCGAAACGCCGAGAGGTGTGTGGCTGATTTCAGTGGCATTACCAGTCCTGGCTATGTCAACGATGCGAAGACGACGGGCGTCAGATCACCAGGTGGGGAATATGTGTCGGTGATGTCGGTAGATGGCGCAGAGCTTGTAGGTTCCGGTCACCTTCATGACAGACCGAGCTTCCTGTGAGAGCATACAAATAGCCCAGCGCAAGTTGCTAGCACCCGCTGCCTCGTTGTTCCAGAGGCACGACAGCAGCTTTGAGACTGATTATAGCGATCCACAGTAGTCAAGGAATACGTCCAGGATAGCGTCCACACGGTGACGGATAAAGATGATGAAGTTGATGAAAAGAGGGACCTAAGCCCAATTGCGCACCAGGTCAGTCATAGCTCCAAACGTAAAGATTTGGGATGAGAAGTGAGACAATAAGCATTGGATCGCTTCTAGAGCGAGGAGACATAGCCATTCAGATGCTAAAATTGAGATATATAGGCTTAATATAGATATAGATATATCTACATACATCAAGGAGGCATTAAGATCCAAATCCCCAGTTATGGCGCATCGTTTTCTTCTTTCTCCTTTATCTATTCTTCGTATCCATAGTCCAAGAAGCTACTCACCGGCCATCCGTTCATAATATTGAATTCGCTCGGAGACGTCGTACCATGGAGAACTTCGTATTTCACCATTGGACCACAGTCGATACTGGTATCGTTATTGCACTGCACCTTTTCGTCGGGGCCATTTATCAGTCCAGCAATCCGCTGCCCGACATCACGACCCTCGTACCATGCACCTTGCAAGAAGCCGTAGTACTGCGCCGACGTGCCTTCGCCGGCAAACCAAAGCCTCTCAACATTCGCTCGCAGATTCTGGTGTTTTTCGAGCGTCATACCGACCGGCCAGTTGCTGTATGAGCCAAAAGCCCATTCTTCTGTGCTCCACCGTGGATACTTGAAGTCAATGGGCTCTGGGATGTCTTTATCGGGAAACATAGCCCTTAGGACCTGAAGGCACTCGGCCTTGGTCACCTCATCGGGCTGTTCCTCGATACGATACGACTCAGACCCTACTACTGTCACAAAAATGATATTCGAACCCTCAAGGAAGCCCGGGCCGGCGAGTGACTGCCAAACAGGATAGTAGCCTCGGGTGTTCGGATCGGCATAGAGGAAGAACTGGGAGTCGGGCTCCCAAAACGTCTCGTTGAACTGGAAGAATATCTTGGTGTACGTTCCCATCTGGTACTGCTCAATCGCATCTCGCTTCCACCGTGGGAGCTGGGGCTCGAATTTTACGACGTCATTTTGCAAGACACCTATCGAAAATGTCACGATGGCATCTATGACCGAGTCAGCGACCGTTCTAGTTAACGGATGGGTTTTTACAGGTTCACTAACGTTCAGCTTCAATACACCCACCATCTTCAAACGTAACGTTGACACCCTGCTGTCCGTAGGCCACAGATTTCACCATTGTATTCAACAGGAGACGTGGATCATTCTCTCTGAGGAACTCATTTACTTCGCCGATAACGAAGGCATTGAAGCCTCTCTGATCGGTCACGAAATTATTCTCGTCGCTCCATTGATAGAACGTCAAATTATAACCCGTTATTCCGTACAAGAAACCGGACTGCTCTGGCGACCATGCCGTCTCCCAATCCCAATACCACCACTCGATAGCTTGCGCGTGCATATCCTTTTTAGGTTTCCATCCCGCGATACTAAATGCAGCACGCATGCTAGTGTCCTGGAGGTTGTCAGTCAGGACATAACCAGCGTCTTGCTCGGCGATCGAATACTGTAGTTCGCTGAAGTCAGCAATTACTCTTCAGCTAAAATAGGCACGGGTTCGAGGGTTCTAAGTGCCCCGGAGAAACGTCTATAGCCTTAACAGGGTATTTCTGCCTCCCCGGGCGACTAATACGAGAAGCAACAAAACGACTCCAGGAACAGCTTACGTTGGCGTCCATCTCATCAAAAAGAGCTCCGAAGTCAGCGAGGCCTCCCTCGTCGTAGGTTAGGATGGAGCTGTAGTTTGAGAACGTATTCTTCAGTCCGTACTTCTTCGCCATCGTCCAGATTGGATTCTCGGGTCCACCTGGGGTCCCCAGCCCCTGAACCCAATTGGCGCCCAACTCGACGATGTAGGGTGTGCCGTCCGGCCTCTTACCAAATTCGCCGTGCTTGACTCTACCGCCGATGTAGTCATTGCGTTCCACAATAAGAAAGTCTACCACGGATGCATTGACAAGAGCCTGCGCTGCTGTGATGCCGGCCACCCCAGCGCCGAGTATCGCAACCTTCGTCCTGCGGCATTCACCAGCTCGGAATGCCATATCAGCGACGGGGATAGCGACCACTCGATAAATGTTCAGGGCATAATATGCCGCCACGAGGCACTGGGTTGAGAACCACATCTTGGAACCAGTTCCCATACAATGTGAACTAGTAGACCGCGTTTCTTAGCTCGTCGAAGGTCCTGGTTATTAGAGGAAATGACAGATCTTGAAGCACTATATATACGCCTATGTATACCAGGTGCTGAGTGATTAATTATACAATCCTAGCACCGTCAAGACATGCAAGGAACAAGCAGGTATAGCCGATATTCGCTTGAGGAGATGAGTTTCAGCAACATATACGGTAGATATTGGTGTCGAAGTGATATGCTCGGCTCGACTAAATTTTATCTTGCTTGGCTGGACTAAATGTCGGTCTGGGTACATCAAGCTGTGCCAAACCATAATCATGAGAGCTGAGCCTTGATCAAGACATGCGCAATACAGATCTATCAGTAACCATGTTATCTCCTACCCCAGGCACTCCCGATCCACGGACTAACCATGTGTGGTATATTCAAGTGTGTGGAGCTTCATTACTTACTACTGTACGTACATAAGTATGTAGATTATGGTTCTCTACCCACATGTATAGGTAAGCATGCAGTCATGTAACTTAGGTTAATGCATACTTACCACTTCTACACGTGCATGCAGGGGTAGTAAACCGTCTATGGACTTGACGTTGATATTTTAACTAGGTACTTATGTTGAGAATGCGTCATAAGATCTTTAAAAAAACTAATGGCTTCGAAGCTCTATGCTGGGGTTCCGCCGTCTTCCTCATTCAGACCGTGCTGGAATGAAGCATTAGTACTGTTTCAGCTACACAGTAGAAGAGATGACTCAGAAAGGAAAAAAAGGAAAAAAAAAACCCAGCAGATTGATCTGCATTCAAAATTAATGTAAAATGATTGACAAGAGTGGGACTTGAACCCACGCGGATTGCTCCATGAGGAAACTGTGCTAAGGTGACCTTAACCTCACGCCATAACCAACTCGGCCATCTTGCCTAGCGACAAAGCTGATGGGCCTTCATCCTTTGTACTTGCTATATCAATTAGCTTTAAGAATTTGTCAAATTCATTTGACAGTGTTTATTATCTAAAATTGCAAAGTAAGGATTATATTAGTGCTTGGTAAGCATACTAAATAGAAGATGCTTCGTTAGGCCGTCCCAGCTAGACTATTGATTTATGATAATCGTTTCCCACGTTCATCTAATTATATATCCTTTCCCACTAACTACCGTTAGACATGAAGTTATCATCAGAACCAAATGAAGCCTGCATTAGCCTAAACTCTCATGTACGAACCGGTGTCGAGGACAGTTGATAAGTCCAGAACTGGCAGTGCCTAGGAACCCAAGTTGAGTAGCAACGTGATATCGAATGTATTTGCCGTTCGCTCTGGCCACCGACGTCAATATAGTGAATCTGTCTGAATGGTCACCCAGCTAGCTCACTTAGTTAACCATATATATTCGATAACTTGTGATTTTTGGTTGAGTATCAGCTTATTTTTGTGTCCTGGCCGATTTCCCCTGTATCAGTATTCTCTCAAATCAGTGTAATATTTTACAATGCTCTACTATGATAGATATAAGATGAGTAGTGAAAGATTGTCTACAGGTGTCAGATGAAGTACAGTGCCCTCAGTTAATAAAAATGGTATCGAGTGATGACTCAATGTTAGGTTTCTTCCCATTATTATCGTCATCATCTTTCCCACTGAAGGCTGAGTGTAGCGGTTGTATAAGTATACTAGGCTACAAGACAAGCACGGGTGCATAAATATGTTACTAGTTAATATAAATTTCACCGCTGGGCTACTACGTCTTAACCTCAGGTATAAATCTTTATAAATTCAGCTTTATGCTGCAAGAGGCAGTATTTCCCCTGCGATGTGAGTGCATTCAAGTAAGTCGAATTACCATCTCTTGATAAGGCAGGACACTATATAGGAGAGCCTATGACAAATATATCACACTACCTCTTCTCTCCGATTATGACCATTCTGATAGAGATCTGTCAATGGAAAAGTCCGATAGGCTGTTGCCTTCGCATCGGCTTCCAATGATGTTGGTCGGGAGTAGGTAGGTTTCTTACTTATGTAATGTTGTAGAAATTATTATTTTTAACCATTCAGCTCTAATATCTGTAGATATGATACGATTAATAAAAACATAATTGAGGTGTTTTTTCTTTTATACCATTGCCTCCATCAATGACATACATCGTAGATTACCGGGAAAACGCAAACATTTCGCAAAGCGTCAACTGCTATGAATGAGTCCATGATAGGTATTAGTCCTCATGACACTTATGTCAGCCGTGCACGAGCCAAGCTCCTTCGATTGATCATACAAGCAATTTTATAGGCAAAAGCTGTACACAACGTAGATGCGCAATATAGGTAAGTGGGAAAGCAATGCAATACCTATGCATGCATGATAACAGGTGTCCATGAGGGCGGATTACGACGTCCTGCATCATTATATGTGCTTTATATTCTTCAATGAGGCAGTGTCTTGGCGTGGCGGCTTGAACGGGTTCTGTTATGATTATGATGACCCACCCCGGTTGATCTTAATGCATCATTCCACGCCCACTGTACAGTCAATCTCGTCATCGTGGGCATGGGCAGTGAGATCGAACGCGACTAGGCTTTTGGAAGGATACCATGGAGGCACAGTTAGTCTCCTGGAGTCATTATTTCCCCCTTTTGGCAGGTTTTGGGCCTCATTGCCCCTGCATGCTCCCGAAACATAAACTGGAATCTTACTCTTTTCAGTAATTGCTAACTCCAGCGTGTAAACAGTAACCAGGTCGTGTCGGCCGTCTCCAAGCGACTGCAAGAATTCTATGCGCATCGTGACGCGTTCCGTGTGTACCAGTTAGTCCCCCCTGGTGTCCTCTCTGCTCGTGCATGCTCTCGAGACATTGGTTGAATTTTTCTTCTTGCTCTTCACGGTGATTGCTAACCCCGACATGCAAACAGCGGCTCCACAAACAGCACGCGAGCCATCCACAAGGATGGCGACAGGATCGTCGATACGAGCCACCTGAACCGCGTGCTTGCTGTGGACGTGACTAAGAAGATGGCCCTCGCCGAGCCGAATGTGCCTATGGACAAACTCGTCGAGACGGCCGTCGCGTATGGGCTGGTTCCGCTGGTTGTCATGGAGTTCCCCGGCATCACGGTCGGGGGGGGATTCAGCGGGTCGGCCGGTGAGAGCAGCTCCGGCCGCCACGGGCCCTTCGACTCGACCGTCAATTCGATAGAGATCGTCATCCCGAATGGCGAGGTCCGCCGCGCTTCCAAAACGGAAGACCCCGATCTCTTCTGGGGCGCCGCCTCTGCGTTCGGCACCGTTGGTATCGTCACTCTCTTAGAGGTCCAGCTCCAAGACGCTGCGCAGTACGTGCAGTTGACACACTACCCTCTGCGTAGCTTCTCTGAAGCAGCCGAGAAGCTGCAAGAACAGGTTGCAGACACATCTGTCGAGTTCGTGGACGGCATCGTGTTCTCGCCGAGCAGGACTGTGATCTGTGCCGGCCGCCTCGTCAACACTCTGCCGTCCGGAAGCAAACCCAGACGCTATCTTGGCCGGAGGGATCCATGGTTCTATCTTGACGTTCAGAAGAGAGCGAAGGATTCATCTTCGCCCGTCATCGATTATGTGCCTTTGACAGATTACCTTTTCCGGTGGGATCGTGGTGGTTTCTGGGTAGCTCGGTACGCGTACCGTTACTTTCTAACCCCCTTCAATCGCATCACGAGATACGCCCTGGATACCTTCATGCATGCGCGCGTCATGTA
This sequence comes from Xylaria sp. FL1777, assembly GCA_022578965.1. Lineage (NCBI taxonomy): Eukaryota > Fungi > Ascomycota > Sordariomycetes > Xylariales > Xylariaceae > Xylaria > Xylaria sp. FL1777. The sequence continues at coordinate 66,313 of MU400562.1, read as the reverse complement.
TCATGCCTTGCACAAGTCTGGCCTCTCGGACACGTACAGTGAGTAATTCTCGGAGCTATATTTCTTCCTGCTCAAGGCCCTGTTAGAGTTGGAATGCTCTATTTTAGGCTAAATCCATGCCTTGGAAGCTTCCAATAGCCTCGGAGCCCTCTAGATCACGCTCAGCATGCCAGTTATTGACCGCGAGTCTTGTAGTCATCCAAGATGTGGGAGTACCCTTCGATGCCGTCCAGCCGTTTTACGCATGGCTGCATCAGACACTGCACATATACCCGCTCTGGCTCTGCCCAATTCGGGTTCGCCGCTACACGCCCGATGCGGCGTTTGGACTGCATGCCGACTTCGCAGACCCCAGCACGCCCGAAGTCATGATCAACTTTGGGGTCTGGGGTCCTGGGCCCAAGGGCTACGATGAATCGGTGCGCCTCAACCGTTTGATTGAGCACAAAGTGCATGAGCTTGGCGGCAAGAAGACGTTATACGCACAGGCTTATTACACTGAGGACGAGTTCTGGAAGACCTACAACAAGCCCGCGTATGATGCAGTTCGAACAAAGTATCACGCAGATCATCTACCGAGTGTTTATGACAAGGTTAAGGTAGATGAGGTTGCAAAGGCGAAAGCTAAAGAGCAAACTAGGATGCCCTCTGTCTTACGCGACCAACGGCCATTCCAGGGTCTATATGGTGTCTATAAAGCTTGGCGTGGAGGCGATTACCTACTCCAGAAGGGATCAAAGAAACCTACGCGGATCTCATAATCCGTGTTACACTCTGCTATACCCAGATGCGTAGTTCGGTGAGACACCGGGACCGTACTACGCTAAACTAAGATCTATTGAGACTATCTCGCGTATCCAGAAGTGAAGCTATTCAGCCCTCGCTTATCTGAGATATATTGGCGGGCCCCGGAGGTTAGGACGGCCGAACCAATTGTATATAGACTCAAGGACAGCGACCATGCCCGGCGTAAGCCCGGATGGGAGGTATGGACCTTGGCAGCCATAACAGATTATTGTATTGCGAATAGAGTCGATTCTCAAGTTCCAAGCCCTGTTGCAGCAGCCCTTATTACAATCCGCCCCTACGATTCTCTCATGACTTGTACACATTATTTCATGATAATTTGCACTGTTTGCCAAGGACACCTGCCGCCTTCACTCTGACTTTGACTTGTCTTTATTAGCTACTTGATGTATACCCAATCATCGAAGGTTGTATCCCATATGCAGCGTATCATAATCAAATCATTCAAAGCCGACCCAGTCCCAAGACAGACGAGCTCTACGATCTCTTGACGACGTAAACACCGCGCTCAATAGTGTTGATGACAATGTACCCACTCTCGAAGTATGGGTAGTGGCTCCAGGTGCCCACGAATTCAATGATGCCACCGCCGTTCTCTTCATCATCCTCGGGGTAGATATCGAAGTGAGCAATCTCCTTGACACTCTTGCCCGTAGGGTCCGTGGGTATCGAAGAGATATCAAGGACGTGAAGACCGCCACCATAGTTACTCTGGAAGGCAAGTTCTCCGTTGACGATGAACTGATTGTGGTCGATGCCCTGCGTGCATAGAAATGTGTTAGCGGAGGTTTTGGGGTTCAATATCACAGAAATCCGCTAGACTATACGAGAAAAGAAGACCAAGGAATCGGGTATGGGAGGTTGTAGTACGCACCTTAACCTTGGCGCTGTAGTAGCCGGTCTGCTTAGGCTTCTCGAGAGAAGAAATGTCCCAGATGTAAGTGATGGGGTAGCCAGCCGCGCCGGGCCCGACCTTGTCGTACTCGTCGTATTCGTCGTCGAGCACGAGGTACTGTTGCCATTCCGTGTCGAGAACCCAACCTTGATGAGTGTATGCGGCTCCCTCATACGAGGTACGTGAGATGATGGTGGCCGCAGCCTTGTTGGTCACGTTGTAGATAGTCAGTGTGTCCTCGTTGTATCCGTAGCAGACATCAGTACCGACGTACTTCGTGTCGGGACCACGGTACACAAGGCACTGAGCGTCGTGGACGTAGCCGTCGGCGGCAGCGCAGCCAGGCGATTTTAGGTTCGTCATATCATTTAGGTCGATGAAGATGAGACCGGACGCGCACTTGTCGGTTCGCGGCTGAGAGCCGGAAGCGACAGCGTAGTTCTTTTCCTCGTTCACTTGCACGGTGTGGGAGCGGCCTGTGGGGAGGCCGGCAAAGTGGTAGGCATCGGCATCCGTGAATGTGACGGGCTTAGCGGGGTTGATAGTCAGTAGCTTTGTCATATCAAAGATCTGGATGCCGTGATTCGTGGCCTCGCTGCCGATGACCATGTAGTTCTTATAACCCTTCATCTCACGCCATAACGAGGGCTGGGCCTTGCTGTATTGCGGCAGTCGGCCAAGATAGGAGATCTTGCCCTCTGTGGTGATTTCGAGAAACGCGGCACCGTCGGACTGTCCGATGGCCATGAACTCGCGTCCATCAGGACTCGTCCACCCCCATGAGCCGGCACCCTCGCCAGTCGGGCTACCTAGGTCGGCGTGTGACTGAAAATCGTAAAGGTCGAGGCCGCTGCAGTTGAATGTGTACAAAGGATTGCCAGCCTCGAGTTCGGCCAGTCCATTGACACAGGGGACCACAGAGACGTCGGCGGCCATGCTCTTGTATTGACTGGAGTCGAAGATGCCTTGCTCTCTTCGTTCAGCCCAGAACGACTAGGTGAAACGTTAGCACTCTACTTTAATACCCACCCAAGAAGGTTGGTAAGTCTTTACTTACCTCCTTGTGGTTCATGATCTCCATGTGTCGGATGCCACTCTGATAGATGGTCCTGCTCAGTTCTTCATCGACAGCCTTCTCCTTGGCCAGCACGAAGCTGGCCAAGGCCGCAATGGTGAAAGTATTCACGGCGCTCTTCATCTTACTGGGAGACAAATCAGTGCTAGACTTGCTGACTTTCGCTGCTCATGGAAACCCATCTCTCAGAACCCTGAGGGAGAGGGACGGAGATTTTATATACGGCATCTCTAATATCTGCCGCGATAAGCTTTTCAAAGTACTAGGGTATCTATCAATTCCAGAACACACGGACAGTTCGAACACGCTATAGACGAAGCAAGGAGCACTCCAACCGTCCTACGACCCTGAAGCGGGAGATTCTGCAGTTCGTAAGTTCGCGTGTCTTGGCTTGGACTCCGATACTCACCTACGGTGCACCTTCATTTACAATCATTGGCCTCTTGTGGTTGGGAGTATCATACACTAGTATCGGATTCGTATCTCTCTTACACCAAAACGGTAGGTAGGTCAATAGCGAGACAAGCTTGGTCAACTCTGATAATATCATACCCGGCAATAGATCTGCGCCGCGCCCTTGGCCCGATCTTGGCGACCACTCCGCATCTCTTTTCACCGCGTCCTGATTTGCAGACTATGGCCGAGATACATATGTTAATTTGTGTGGAGGTGCTTATAAACCAACCACTCTTGATTGCTCGTCGAGCTGCCCAATCCGTCGTACGTTCCGGAGCGATAGAGGAGTTGCACTCGTATATCCACGAGCCCGCGGGGTTAGAGAATTGCCGGCGGTAGCTCGCGGGTGCAATGCCAAGGTCGCCGTGTAGGCACGCGACCGACAAGCGGTTATCGACCGTGTCTGCGTTGGATGTCTAATGAAGGAGACAGAGGCAGTGGAAGGCTGCGACACTATCATCGGCATTGACTGACTGCTCATCTAGTATCAGCTCCTGTTCGTGGGTTAGGATCTGGCAGCAACTCACTGAATATGTGCACCGTTTGCGACGGAGTCATAAGACTAAAGCGATAGGGCTAGAAACATCGACGCTTTGCCAAACCGTGACTGATCAATCGAGAGGACCTGAAAAGTGCCGAGAAAGATACATACTTGGGCATATAGCACACATCCCACGTATCTACATACTCTCTAAAAGAAGATGCAACCATAGCACACCATCCATGTAAGATAACAGAGAGGTGCTATAATATATTGCACAATCGTGTCAGTGCATAGTCAAAAAGACGGTTCAGGAAGCTCGCCCATTAATGGACAAGCCCGGCTGCCTATTGCTTGGCGTTGAGTTGTCTTAGATCACGACATTCTTGGGAGGGATGACCCCAGCACGTTCTAGAAAACTACGGAGAAAACGCCTGATATCCGCCTTCCTCAGAAAAGCCGGTAACATGTCGAAAATGCTACGTCAAAATGCTTGCCTACGTACGGCCTAGCAATACAGCTGTTGCCGATTGTCCGCTCAAGAGATTCGAGTACCTACTAGAGAGATGAATATATACTACGTAGGTTGGAAGGGTTGGAATTTGGGAGGCGGCTCATTCATAGCAACAGTAGCCGACATGTCATCGCGTATCCTATACCTGTATTGTCGCCTTCAAACTGCTCTCGCAATATGTTGTTAGGTTCTAGGTTGTACCCTGCTTTTTCCTAAAGCCCGTTGGTGTTCCCCTGCCGTACACATAACTCAAAGGTACGACTGACAACCACAATAGTAGCACTCTGTACAGCAACGGTGCTGGTGTAGTTGGACTGCAAAACATCCATCCGGCTTAACGGTCTTGGAGCGCTCTTGCAGGGAGCCGAACATCCCTGGCAGACCATATCGGCATTCGATATACAGTACCAATTCTTGGCTCTTGCTTATCTACAGCATACCATTTGTTTATATTTAGGTACCTTACTCCCATAGCATACGGTGCACAACCGACGATAGTTTACCACATACAGGCGGGCACGAGCAATAGAGTGTTTACCTAGCTATTATAAAATGCATGCCTTTTCTTTACGAGTAGTAATTATAGATGAGCTATCTACCATATACCGTACACTTCCACCAAGCGTTTTCCATTTGTGCCAGGGCTCGTGACGCCAAACGTCGCACATTTATATGTGGGGAGTGAATCTGACAGCCCCTGAATCTACTACACTACACTCAAGTATCATACAACGCAGACGTGGTGGGCGGAGGGGAATAGAATCTTCTCAATAGAATAACATTCCAATTTCTAGTCTAAAGTACCTACGTTTTCAATTGAAATGACGAAGAGCGATAGAAACCCTAGCCTCTACCACAGCATTCACAGTGCAGATGACGATGACTCAGGCACCGAGGTAATCGACCTTTTGAATGAGAGGGACTATGTACAGTCCTCATCGCAATCGAAGAAGACCCAGTTCCTTTCCGTATTCAATGCATATCGTTGGCTGGTAGATGCATTACTCCTATTAGTCATCGTAGCTCTGCTATTGGAAAAGAGTTGGACGTGTGGGCGCAATCAGCATTACTTCGAGGGGAACGGCGACATAACGGGATTCGCACCTCAGTGTGAGAGAGACCTACCAGCAGCTAATTACGCTTTCCTAAATGTGTTAACTCTCGCGAGGATTTGAAGTCTCACAGCAGATTCGCAACTTCTCCCCCGACCCGGGGTTTGTTCCGCAAAACACATCCGAGTTCTTCTCCGACGAAACGAGGAACAAATGGCTCGAGGTGGTACCGAGTACGACGAGAAGGTTGGCCCCATCTAGACCGGCTCTTTGTCACTAACTCAACGCATCAGAGGGTCTCGGATACCTGGAGGTGAAAGAGCCAGATAAATACGATAACCTACCAACAAAGCTCGTTATGTTCGAGGATCAGTTCGTGGTGACAACTTCCATGACCCACCAATTACACTGCCTGGTACGTTGCCGTCGCGATTAATCCCACCTATTACGAATCCAAGCACGGCTGACCCTCTCTGCAGCACGCCATCGCGGAAGCGTACTCGGCACTGACATCCGATACAAGCAGGGTGCCGACAGAGACGCCGTGGCATCTAACCCACTGCTTCGACTACTTGCGGCAGAGCATCATGTGTTGTGGCGACGTCGCGCTGGAAGGCGAGCAGACGACCTTCCCCGAGGGGTTTGAAGGTAGCGATGGCTGGGATGCCAAGCACGTGTGCAAAGACTACGACCAGATGTTGGAGTATCTTAGCAACAATAGGGCGAATGATGAAGTGTGGATTTGACGTTGTAAACGAATGGTGCCGAGTCACCTGTTATCGATGTAGGTACCTAGGTAGGGAGGCAGATATTGAACCATGATGTTGTTCTCTTGTAGAGGGCTTTTACCTCATTGGTAATTCATTTGGCAATTCGAAGGCCTATGCGTATGTCAGTCTAGGTACCTACCTGTAGTGTAGATTGTCTGCTTACTGAATGGTGTGGCTAAAGTGAGTGGAATGTGGCTAGGGCAGATACAGAGTCTTTCTTATCTTATCAGAGGCGAGATAAGAAAGCCCTATAATTGCCAAGATTTTGCACAGACAAGATTCCTAATCCCCCCCCCCCACACCTTTGCTCGGCCACGAAACCACCAACCAAAGCAGAAAAAAAGTCCGGAATACAACGACCGACGATCAATCGACAATTCTTCGCCCTTCCCCAACCCAACCGTGATCTAGACCACCGGACAAGACAAGACAGGACAAGACAAGACAAATCGCAATCATGGGTGGTGGAATCTCCGTTCGCGACGTTGATGCGGTAGGAAACCCTCAGGCCATCGCTGCCGCTGCTGTTCGCATCTTCTCGACGCCCTCGCGCCACTCGACCACGCGGGGATGATGGACGCTGCGCTCCGACCGCACACAGCATCAACATCACATGAGTCGTTGGGAGCAGGCGCGAGGGAGTCGAAAGATTTCCGTTGACGGATTCATTGCTGACGATTCTGGTGTAAAGCGGAAATTCATCGAGACCTATGCCCAGTGTAAGCAGGTCGACCAACGACGCACGCAGCTCGCTCGCCTGTGGAATGTATGCTGACATCTGCCTCCAGTCTTGAAGCGCCAGGGCAAGCTTCCTGTACCCGGTACTTGACTTCTCAGCACCTCGAGCCGTTGTTTCTTCTAATAACTCCTAGGCTGGGTCGACACTGTCAAGACTGGTGTCTCTCGCGAACTGTAAGTGCCTATCTGTCTGCTTTCCTTCTTGTGCCTCCTTCTCATCCCCTCGTGGATAGAAGAAGGCCGCAGGTCAAGACCTACGCTGCAAAGCACATCACATCACGGCCGACATCCACCCGCCGCAGTCGGAAAAAAGTTGCTGACTCCTGAAACCAGCCCTCCCCAGGTTAGTTGCACCGCTTACACAATGCCCATCCGACACGATACCGCGAACCCATCGCCCATTATGGGACCTCCCGTGGTTGCCACTTTCTCGTATAACCCAAGTTTCTGCATCGTCGAAGCTTCGCCCTTTACTCACAATACATTAGTCTGAGGATTGGTTTTACGTCCGTGCCGCTGCCGTGGCTCGTCAGTATGTTTCCCATTACCACTGCTTCCACTCTACATCAACTAACAACCGGTAGCGTCTATCTGAGGAAGACGGTCGGCGTGTAAGTGTTTCTGCCGTTTCTCGGAGTCTCAGTCCACCAGCAGTGACCCTGATTCTGCGCTGCCAAGATTCGTGGAAATCCAGCAAGTCTAACTTTGATAAAGTGGCCGCCTGCGCAAGACACACGGTACCGCCAAGAACCGCGGCGTGCGTCCGAGCCACCATGTGGATGCCTCAGGCTCCGTTGACCGCAAGGTCCTCCAAGCTCTAGAGAAGATTGGAGTGCTCGCTCAGGATCCAGAGAAGGGTGGCCGTCGCATTACTCAGTCGGGTAATTCTTCCCCTTTTCTCTATAGTTTTATCATCGCCGCTAACGAGCTACTAGGACAACGTGATCTTGACCGTACGACTACTACAATCTAACCCTCAATTACTAGTATCCATACTAACTCGAGTCCAGGAATTGCTCAGACCTGCGCTGAGGCTGAGGAAGAGGAAGAGGATGACGAGTAAATCTGTGTAACCAAAAAGGTACTAGGGAACGAACTACTACGGTCTAGTTAGCATAGGGCATGGCGTCTGAACAGGGTTGATCAATTAATAGCGAAGTCGCATTCGCATTTATGACGATATCATCCCGACGTCTCAAATGCATGCATCGTGGCTTTTCCTTTTTCTATTAAAAAAAGGGACACTTCCACATGGTAGTACGCAGCGCAATCCCATACTATTGTGGTTGAACTGCGAGTTTTGAGTGGTAGCAGATCAGCACTATGTAGGGAACACGATCACTGCGACTACATAAAGTAATAACAGCTTTTATGCCGTTTTTATACTTCTCCATCTATCTTCTACTACTTAGTGACAACAATCTTCTGACAAAATCGCCCAACATTATGTCGTTGTGAAGCCTTATCATGACTCTAACCTCAGCCGTTACCCACACTTATTTCTATATTTATTCAATATTCTCTCCTCACACTGTATCATGTGCATCAAGCAATACCGCTGTGTGTCTTAATAGACAGGAATGAGAGATGGATAATATATGCTAAGCCCCAATGTACAAAATTACGGACGATCCTGGCGGCCGGCAAATAAGAGTGGGTGAGGAGGTTCCAGGAGGGCCATATGAACAACAAAAGGACATGGAAGGCCGTGTAGCACTCGAGCAGCGTATACAGGCTGACGATATCTGGGGAATAGGTCGTGTTCTCCGCATTCTGCTTCGCCGTCACTCTGAAAAGAACATCTACGTTGGTGGCTTTCACTAGTGGAGAATGCATGTTCGCAGATTTCCCATAGTATTTCGTATACACACGCTGTGCGCTATGGTGGCGAGGAGCGCTCTAAGAGCTGTTCACTTTGGGGGCGTATATCGTGGATGGGTATGCTGTCTATAATTTATTTCGTTATGTTATGTCTTAATGTCATCCGCGTGACGAGGTGTGCTTTGTACGCTTTCTTGACGGCCGGATTCCTCTTCTAGCCTTCAGAAATTATGATATCTCGAGGAAGATCTGCCCAGACTATCCCGTGGCTGGACTGTACGCTATGCTATGTGCGATAGGTAGTGAGTTGTAATATGTACGCTTTTATATGCCTTTAACAATCCCGTGGCGGAGGGATTGGTATTCATAGAAGTATCAAACGTTACGCTTTACCCGCAGGCAATTCTGCTCTAAAACCTGGGGAGGCGAGTAGCTAGGAAATGGATGTATTGGATTGTCGACACTCGGGCAATAGCCTGCATATTCTTGGAGATAAAGATAGAAAAATGGGCCCTTATTTACGCTACACTTGTATTAAGCAGTCCACAACGAAGACGTACTTCATTTAAAATAATACCGAATCCAGGGATTGCTACACAAATGAAGCGAGTTTCAGGACAGCTATGTCAACACGTACTATGCTAACTTGCCACTTGGGTGCAGAAGTAGGCGAGATAAATTTCTACCAGCAGAGTTGATAGAGTTGAGTAGGGGGTAAGGCCCATCCAGTAAAGATAATATGTTCAGGAACGGATATAAATACAATGTATAGTGAGTGGACAGCGAAATTATTGTTGGCATGAATTCCAGGTTTCAACATCAAACACTCCCCCAAACATCTTCGAGATTCGCTAGGTCCGTGAAGATGGCAGCCTTCTTCTTGAGGCTAGGACCGATGTCCTTACCAAGCGGGAGGCGAAGGCCGACTGCCTTACCGGCCATACAGCCTGTCCCGTCTATCGTCTCAACAATTCGCTCCGCAACGGTGATGGAGGGTGTACCCATCGAAGCGAACTGCTCAGAGGAGAGAAAATCCGAGACCTGTTTAACGGTACCGTCTTGCGCGTAGGGTTCGCTTGGTTGCACTTTAACGCCAGAGCCTGTCTCCGAAGCGAATTCCGTGGCAACTGTACCAGGCTCCACGAGGAGAACCCGGATGCCGAACTCGGCTATTTCCGCCTGCAGCGTCTCTGTATAACCTAATTGTGAACACAGATAATGTCAGTATAGTATTGCGGAAAGCTAGCTATATATCACATAACTGTATATAACAAACAAGAAATGTCGTCACAACAGGAGAGAAGGATGATAGAACTATACCCTCTAGAGCGAATTTCGTAGCATTGTAGATACCGAGGGCCGGTAGGGGATTCACAGCATTAGCGGAGCTAATGTTCACGATTGTACCGGTTTTGCGCTCGCGCATCGATGGCAATACCCCCTTGACTGTCCGCAGGCTACCGATGAAGTTGGTATTAAAGACAGCGTGTACTGTGTCGAGGCTATTAACACGCAAGAACGCGCGGTGTCAGTGACAGTGACAAAACCAGGGGGGGGGGGGTAGGAGATAATCATCTCCCGTCACAAGGCATAGATTAGTTCTTACGGGACGTCTTCAATGCTTCCTAAGACCGCGTAGCCTGCATTATTGACCAGTACGTCGATGTGTCCGTGCTCGACCACGAGTTCCTTGACTTTGGACTCGGCGTCGTTGCCCGACACATCCAGCTGCGTCCAGATGCCGCCGAGAGCCTCAAGTTCGTCCCAGTTGGACGTGTCCTGAGGCTTATTCCCACGGTAGCAGGCGATGACCTTGTGACCGGCCTTGAGGGCAGTTTTGGCCATGTCAAACCCCAGACCGCGCGACGCGCCGGTTATAAGCCAGACTCTGGACTGTGACATGGTCGACGACGGGGAAAACTCGAGTTGGAGACGAAAAGGATGAAGTTTCCGGTGTTAGGCTTCACGCAAGAGATAGGAGATGGGTTGCTAAGTTGTATAGAATTCGAGTGAGATTTCCTACCGCCATGGCAGCTATATATATATGCCCAATGTGGTCGTGGAAGAGAGGCTCCCTTGCGGTGCAAGCCTACCTATACATGAGCTGCTGACTCGTGCCAACCACACGAGTTAGCGAGGATACGGGGATGAGATGCTACAGCCATACAGTATACCATGCATCATGCATCACTAATCAACGACTGACTAAATTTAACCTTGATTCATCCTCTCAGGCGTGGCGCAACACGAGGCCCAGGAGCTAGCCTCGTCGTGACACACGTAAGCGTTCAAGGCGGTTGTAGAGAAGGTCTTCCTCGCATTCGCTTACTATCTCCGTTATGCGTCGGGGACTGGATAACAGGTAACAGTTGGCGTCTACTTAGTAGTAGGTAGTAGTAGGCAGTGGAGGAAACATTCCCCCGCAGACGGACGGATCGGACAACGGGGCTCCGTCCGTGGGTAGACTAAAGGAGCCACGCGCGCGTTAGTCTAGCCATCTCAGCACTTACCTAAGCGCGGCGAGACCCGGCTAGGTACCGGCTAATCTCCGGTTGTCAACTCAGCCAATTGTTACCTAAGCTCCTTCGAGCTTGCTTGATATACCTACCTACCTACCTATATACCTAAGTATATACCTAGGTAGTAGAACATAATATTGACAGCATCAAATATAACTATACCACGTTTAGGTAGATTGAACCCATTCTGACGATAACACTCTCTTTCTTTCTTACGATATTATACTTACTTAGGTCCTACATGCACCCATCCACATATCACTTGGATGCTTTAGGGACCTTGCACCACCACCAAGCCTCGATGGTTCCCCGGTAGCCATCGGTGTTTACCCCCGGCCCTCCTCCATCTTCTCCCCGCGGCCGAGAAGTTGTACCGGGCAACGATGCGCGAGTTTATGGACTATATCCAGAGCACATTCTACCGCGCCACCGGCTGGACTCGCGACAACTCGTATTCGACCCTCAATGCGACGTCCGACGCCTTACTTCACTTCGCCACTCCCCGTGGCCTGCGCTTGACCCTCTCCTCGCTCGCGACGCCCCATTTCGCGACCGCCTACCAGCTGGGCACTGTCGGCGTCGTCGACGGCTCCATCTCCTACCTGTACTCGACCGTGCCCCTTGACTACCATGCTGTTGCCCAGAGCGAGAAGATACCCCTGCCGGAGCTCCTACAGAGCTACTCCCCGCTGGCTGAGCTCGAGCGCCGGAACAGGGTAAAGGGCGCGCGTCGTGATGAGCTGGCGTACGGGAGGTTGTATCTGCCCATGTCCATGCTCGAAGCCCTCTGGGTCAAGCGGATGTCGCCAACGCTACAGATGCAGGTGAGCGCTGTCTCGGACCAGACCCTGCGGAATGGCGGCACCGTTCTAGGCATGGTACAATACGATGAGGGGCGGTATGGAGTGGAAGGGCTAGCATCTTCGGACGGCGGCCTCATGGGCATCCGTGGACTTTACAACTTTGGAGGCGACGTTGCCGGCTCTGCTTCTCCCAACAACACGCTGGATACTGGAAACGGAACAAGCGGGGTCGAAAGGGAACGCATCTACGGCCGCTTTAGTGCCGGTGGTGAACTTTACTACGGAACTCTGAACAAGTCGGGAGGTATGAGTCTCGGTGCCCGCTTTGCCACCCTACCTTCCCATAAGGGGACTCCTCTCACGGCTACCATGACTGTCAACCCTTTAATGGGTACATTGAGCTGGACATATGCCGTCATGGCTGGTCGCAACTGCTCGCTGGGCACAAAGATGGACTTCAACGTATACAGCTACGAGAGTGCCTGGTCTGTCGGGATGGAGTTATGGAGAAAGAAGGGGGCCTGGGCCGCCGATGCCGATCTCGATGGTGACACAATCATGACATCTAGTGCACCAACCAATCCCCTACCAGAGAGGAGCTTTCAGGCGAAGATGGAGTGGAGAACGGATGAACCTTTGCCGCTGCTTGAGACTCCCGATGTCCTGCCGCCCGCAGCGTCTCCTATCGCTTCGGAGCCGGTGACAACAAAACAGCGCACATTCCGGGCCAAGCTGGACTGGCGAAGGAATCACGAAGACGAGGACGAGCATCTCTATTCGGGCGTATTGAAAGCCCGACTTGATCATCATTGGCGCATAGGCCTACTCTGGGAGGGGAGGATCAAATCCCTGCTTTTTAGCTTGGGTAGTGGCATTGACCTGCGTAGACCCGATTCACCATTTCGTACACTAGGTCTAGAAGTGCAATTTTCTTCATGACAGGATAGCTGTCTAGGGCGTTAGCTTCATATGTTCAACGCCGCCCGCTCAGCTCAACAATACGGCCCACCCTACTGCATCATGGCCTACCATTTCATGCAAAGGCCCAAGTCTCTGCGTACCTATGTACTGCAGGGCGCAACGTTGTGGTGCCACATGTGACAGTAGGCACGTGGGACTTTGGAGACGCAAGATGTTGGAATGGAGCATAAGTCACCCGTCCGTGCTTGCATTCGGGTACCTTGATGGGAAGATGGGACCAGCTGACAAATTCTATTTTCGGATTGTCGCATTATCGCCAAGCACCGTTGCACACCCACTTGAATTCAACTATACAAAGCTTATAGAAGCTTAACAAGCTGGATGGGATGAAATAAAGGGGACGCGGCTAACAACATGAGCAACGTGTCGAGTAACCGTAGTACACAAGGTGTCATGAGAGCGAAGTGCTCTGGAAACAACGCCAAGCCATCCCCATCCACGGCATTCAGTGCTAAGCGCCTCGGTCGGACACAGCCTACCTAATTCCACCTCAGCTGGTCGATTTTCCTCAACATAGAGAGGGAGAATATGGTACAGCTAAAGCCACCCTCTGGTAGCAGTAGAGGATGAATAATGGCCTAGATAATGATTTGCTAGGTGGTCTTTTGAACAACGTTCAATTGTATTGTAAATTTGTCACACTACCATCTAGCTCTGCAAAGTGTGGCAGTCCAGGTCTTGGAAGGAGAGAAGAAGCATTAGTCAAACAATCCCGAGAGCAAGTTTACCTCGCATGTCTCGGAGACAAAAAATTCGAAGACAAAGCAGGACAAATGAAAACGAGACAAAGCGAGACAAGGCAACTGCGGAATGGCACATCTACGTGTAGATGTGTCTGGGATTGAAGGCTTGTATTCGTTTGTATCACAGTTGTAACTTCTGAGTTACAACCTGCAAAATATCGGACCAGGTGTTGTTGAACAATTACATACCTACCTAGGTACCTACCTAACGTTAGACATTAATACACTACCTCTTAGGATGTAGGCAAGGTACCGTTAGGTAGTGTGAACATCATAACATGATGTCACATGGACCGCATGTGTGTCTGGTAGATTATGTGTACATGGAGGTCGGTCGAGGTTGAGCTGGGAGTGCAGGGGGGAATGTACCAGCCAGATAACAACAAGAAGTTCATTCTCTGTCCAAAGTGAGAACCTTGATGGCAGAAGGCACACTATGTACCTAAGGTCTACATAGTAGCGCACCCATCCGTTGTCTTCAATGTTGTTCCCCACCTGTCTATATGTACCTAGGTAGTATATGTATGTACGTAGTATGTGTGTACGCAGTATGTATGTATGTTTCGGGAACGGGAACCTTGATGGCCAGGCATACCTACCTAATTGGTCGAGGTTATGCATTGTAGCTTTGGGTGGGGAAAGATAGAAGCTTATTTTTTCCTTCTTGTCAACAGCGCACCTATCAGAGCCCACGCATTTCAGAACTAAAAAGGGTGGTATCCAGACTAGGGCGCCGTTAGATACATACCTCCACTTACTTACTTACTTACTGTATGTATACTACATGTATGTGCTAAGGTATCACAGGGGACCCGAGATCACACCAAGATGATGCACTTGTACTTCAAGATCTACCCTAAATTAAGACCTCGTCTGAAATACAAACAGCACAGTTGGCTATTTAAAAGCTACATGCTTGGTAGGGCTGACAGGAAAGGAGGGGGGGGGTAGGAAAAGGAAAAAGGAAAAGGGAAAAAAAGGGAAAAAGAAAAATAACAGGCGGTCGTGTGCACAGCACAGTGGAGGCAACATGCAGCTTCCACGCGACATGACCGCAATGCAAGAGCCAGTGTACAACACCAGAATCGATGACATACATACATACATACATACATACATGAGTACCTAACATCCATGATATGTCACGGATGTAAAGTACACACATACTTTGTGCCACGGTTACATGCTAGCTACATATGTGTGTATGATATACACTTAAGGTACCTCGGTAGGTAGCGTCTTCTATGAAGATGAGCAGCTCGTTACCAGAGTATGTAGGGCTTTAAAGTTACAGGTAAGCTTAAGGGCATGCATGCCCTGGCTAGGAACATCTCAGCACTGTAGTCTAGGTGCTAAGTACATATGTATGTAGGTATATCGCACGACACCCCACCGGCAAACCCGGCAGCAGAAGGTACAACAGAGAGACATTGCTGCTGACAATTGACGCAACCTTCTGGGCGGGTCCATGTGCCATCAAGGTCCTCAACTTCATCATGCCCACCACCACCAACTCATCCGTACTTCTCATACAAAGTTACAGTTCCCGCGCACTGCCTGTCTCCCAGCCATGTCTCCCAACTCTATCTCTCCGCGTTCTGCCCGTGCATCCCTGTCCAGGCGTCCCTGCCCAGATTGCCGTGATAGTGTTTCCTGTGTTGTGCCTGGGCTGTCACCCCAAACTCTCTTTCTGGCATCTATATATTCGCGACCAACTCGCCCAGAAGTGGTAGCTGGGCTTTGCTGTCTGCACCCAGATTCACACACTTGCATGCCGCTGCCGTCCTTCTCCGGCCACGCAATACAACTAGCGGCACATCTTTTCGAGAAGCGAGACACCACAGCGCCCGCGCTACTCGGACAGCCCATAAGCTAACCTAGGTAAGATCAATAAATAGCCTTCCTCATCCCTGCGACACAAGCCCTCCTTGACAATGTCCTTGTTGCCCGTCCGAGGGCAGCTAGGCTCTACAAGGCCCGTCCTTGTGTTGGAAAAGAAGGGGATGGATTGTTCCTTGAGGGACAATAGACAATCGGCTTTGACACACCTACGCAAAGGGGTTGTCGGCGCTTGTTTGGGCAATTTCTTTCTCTGTATCATCTCTGTTGTGTCTTTCTTGGGAAATCTGTAGATTAGCATTTATACACCGACGACCCTCACGGCTCCGAGGACTTTTGTCATAAACTGTAATATTGAAATATTTATCTATCTGGCTAACATATGTCCATAGAACAGCGCAAGTTGCGGTCAGTCAATATGTCTATTACTTCGGCGGCGATGAACGTTGCCCTCAATCTGCGACAGGCCGAAGCCGACGCCTCTGACGGTGGCACTCGGTCTGTACTTGTCGAATGCGATACGGGCAATGACTTCGACGGCCGGTTGAACGTGAGGATCTCCTCTATTTTCGTCATCTTCATCGGTTCTATTCTTGGAGCCGTAGTGCCTATCATCTTGGCCCGACATACTAAAATGAAAGTCAATGGCAAACCTTTCTTTGTTGCCAAGTATTTCGGTTCTGGTGTCATCATTGGGACGGCATTCCTACATCTCCTCTCCCCAGCCTTTGACGCCTTACGGAGCCCCTGTCTCCCTGACGGGCCAATCAAAGAATACGACTTCGCTGCTGCTATTACTTTAATTGCCATCTTTGTCATGTTCACGGTCGAACTCTTGGTCAGTCGGTTCGACATCTTCGGCCACAGTCATGAGGCCGAAGGGACAAACCCGTCCATAGCCGTGCTACAGAAACATACTCCAGACGACCTCGAAGCGAATTCTGCCAGAGACTGTAGTCAGGGTTCAGTAGGCGTGGAAATGAAGAGTGGTTTTCATCCGCCCGGGCTCCCAAACGACGTGAGCTACCCGCCAGGCGGCCAGGACCACCTAGGTCACTATCGCGAACATGGGGACGAAGATGTGTCGCTTTCTGCGCAAATGACGGCTATCTTCATCCTCGAATTCGGTGTCGTCTTCCATAGCATATTCATTGGATTGACACTCGCTGTTGCTGGCGACGAATTCAACGTTCTCTACGTTGTCCTTGTGTTTCACCAGACCTTCGAGGGTCTCGGTCTCGGCTCGCGGCTCGCCACAGCGCGCTGGCCCAAGTCCAAACAATGGTTACCATATCTTTTAGGTCTTGGGTACGCCCTCAGCACTCCGATCTCCATTGCTATTGGACTTGGCATTCGCATGACGCTGCAACCCGGAAGTGCCAATGCCATGCTTATCAACGGAGTCTTTGACTCCATCAGCGCCGGTATCCTCATCTATACCGGTCTCGTCGAACTACTAGCCCACGAATTCATGTTCAACGAACATATGCGTAAAGCTGGCCTGAAGGTGCAGATGTTGGCCCTCCTATGTGTGGCGATTGGCATTGGCCTCATGGCTGTCCTAGCCATTTGGGCCTAAATGGAGTCCTCCACGAAAATCAACATGACCCGCTCGGTGTTTCTCGCACATCGTTTCACACAATCATGATACCACTCTAGAATAGTCTTTTCTCTTCTTTCATTTCTCCCCTCTTCGCATCCCCACCAGCCACGGAAAGCACCTCAGTATGAATTGGCAAATGAAGGACGAAGTTGAGGCTCACGTCTCAAAACCCACATTCCTGTTGACATTTTGTTTTCCCGAGTTGATGACAAGTTCTCATTCGTTCCAAACGGAGAGATTCCCATCAGCCACACAACCTAAAATAACGATCGAAACATATCTATCTAGAATTTCTCCACTTCTTTTGTACAGTCATACTTGGCGGGTTTTCAATTGCATGAGGCTTGGCAAATCGTGGGTTAGAACCTACCTACCCTTGGTTTCGGGACAGTAGGCTAGATAAAAAGCATGCCTTTCGTATAGGAATTTCAAATAATTTTTAACATATCGGTAACTTTCCTGTATTGATATGATTTGCTTGTAGTATGATATTTCCTCTTCTTTCTCTTCATTTGAACACTCACGCAGTAGTGCTAGGTAGTGAGCATCGAAGTTAATTACCGGGAGGAAATCAGCTCTGTCTGACTTGGATATTTTGCATTGAGAAGAAAGGGAGAAAGGTCCATGACTTCTTAAGTTTAGCTAATCTAGTGGCTTTTTTGAGATTTATTACACTAGCCACCTATTTTTTTACAATTGTCTTCGTGAGTCTCTCGCCAATCTCAATCCGACTCCGCACGTTAAGACGGAGTGCGTGCTTTTTCTCTCCATTCCAAAATCTAGGGCTAGTAACCGCATCATGTGCTCGTCTTCTTGCGAACGCAACCTACATTGTAGTCGTCGTCTCCAATTTTACTAGGTAGTGTCAGACAAAGATGGTAGAAAGTTCAAGTGCGAACAGAGCTTTCAAAACATATCGGATCGGTAGTTCGGTATTTCAAGAACCGGGTTTTAGGTCTTAAAATTGCATATCGACTCTTGAAAACCGATTCGTTGGTATTATCAATCTGTTCATGTCGAAAATGCTGTAAGCGTGGTGAGCGTTGTTGACATTTGTGATCTCTAGCTGAAGAAAGGCGGAAGTTTGGTGCCTTATTTTCTGGGCGCTCAACCACTTCGTATTCTGTCTCTTCGACTTCCATGGTCTTTTGGATAGCTTTGTATGCGCTATATGCAAATTTTTCGCCATCCAAACCGTTCATACTTGAAACTGTATAGTTTTGTGTGTTGTCTAGAGGACTGAGGGAGAACTGTTGCTGCTCACTTTTTATCGGTGCAGCTATCGGATTGTCAGGTATACCACCTACGCAATACATCACTGCAACAATTAGACTTGAGGAAGGGAAAAAATTAGAGGGCAACTTACTAAGTCCGTGACCGAGATCTTCCCATTCATTCAAATCGCTATCTGTTATAGTACCGTCCATTGCTTCTGCATTTTCTTCAACTCCAGGCATGAACTTCTGTTCATGTATGGATTTGAAGCTTGGTGAGTTTTCCCAATACCCCTCAGGACTGGGCCGATGCACTCCATTGTACCCAGGGAAGTCATACACTGGGGTCTTTTTTTTATATGACGATAGCAGTTCTTGAGGATCATTCGGTGTCCAAGGAATTGGAATCGGCCTCCTAAAAGACCCGGGGCGACGGAGAACCAACCGTGTCTCCGGCGTTAATGGTGTAGGGGGGTCTGAGGTTGAAGTAGTAGGTTTGTGCACCTCTAAGGTCTTGTTATCTTCCATATTCTCTGCATCATCTTCTGAGTCTGCGAACACATCACCCACAATATCCTATTGAAGAGTTTGGTGTCAATATTTGTTAGAAGAGATAGAAAGGCATAAAAAACATTGATGGACTAACCTTGCGGCGCTCTCCGTCTACCCGAACCTGTATTGGTCCGATTCCCCGGGAACCCTCAACTAGGAAAAAGATCCGTGTATACTGCGAAAGCTTGTTCAAGAACTGGAGGCATGTTCTGCATGGTTGCGAGTCGATGGTAATTAGAGCTGTTCGCTTGTCGTGAAGATTCACCGCTCTCAGGCGTTTGAGTTGCGTTATTAGCCACTCTTCAGTCTTGTCGATGTATTTGAACTCAGTTCGTAGTGCGTCAACAACGTACCACTAAGATCGAATAAGTACCGAGTTAATGAGTACTTTTTGTAGCTGCGAAAAGTGGATGTTGATGTTGACTTACGCATGCTAACAGGACTTCTACGTGGCCGGCGTGGGCGCGACCTCTATGTTCATACAAGATAGGGCCGCCAGAAGAGTCTCTAATGTTCGTAGGAAACCTGAATCCTATCTGTTTAGCTAAGTGATCTGTTTTAAACTAGCAGTTAGTAATTGCAATGTTTAGCAGCCGGGTTGACTTACGTAGAGCTAGAAAATTCCATTTTTTGGTGTCTAGGCAGCGCTTGTCGCAATTTTCATTCGTAGAATACCCAGAATGTGCTGTCATGAGTATCTTTCTGCCATTTCTAGTTGTAATGGTTCCGATTGTTTTAGATTTGTCCATTTTGATTCCCGCGTTTATCTCCATCACCTTTACAAAGATCTCGATTTTCTTTCCCTTTTTGGCGATACTATGTTCGTAGTATCCGTGGTCTCCTTGTTGATCTGCTGAGGTGTTCATAGGCGAGTCTAATCCAGCGGGAGGTATGAGATATGGACTCTTCGAGACACCCCTGTTCCCAACAGCGTCCTCAACGATGACAAACTCGCTGTCATCCATTGTCTTGCCAATTTATACCTTAGAATGGAGGCGAGTTAGCAGAGGTGGAAGTGGAAGTGGAAGTGGAAGTGGAAGTGGAAGTGGAAGTGGGAGTGGGGAAAGAGTATCGTACCTAGGTAGTATTACTGCGGGAGGATAATACCTACCTGGTAGTATAATGTATTGGCGATTGGAAAACAAAGCCGGCAACTACCTGGTAGCCTACTACCTACTTGTAATATGCCTACTTCAAAAACAAGATGCAGTAGGTACCTACCTAGCAGGTAAGAGGTGATGGCGGATGGCAGGTAGCAGCTAGATGTTCTGGCAGGAGCAAGTTTGTAATTGGGTAAATGCAAGGAAAGTAAACATATAAATCGTACCTGCCTTATGTTAGGTGAGTAGGATGCAGGTAAACTAGTACCTGGGGTACATATATAGAATTAGTTAGGCAAATGGAAGAGCCAACGAGTATGTATTTAGACTAAGCACTACTTATGTATGTTAGGTTTTCGATTACTTATTAGGTATTAGGTACCTAAGTAGGCTGGTGGATGTCTAATGCAAGGCATAAGAATTAAGACGGACTATAGGTACATTACGTATGTACTTATAGATGACACGGGCATGGGGTGCTCAATAGCGTGGAGATACATGTAGGTAATAGTAGGTAGGTACCTACTTTATACGTACTTTCATGCAATCAAAAGGATCCAGGGTACATATGTACATCAGATATCTACCTCGAGGTATTTGTACTTTGAAATGAGACATGAAGTTCTGACATATGGGCTGGCCAATAAGGAAGTACAATAGCCGTATTCTAGATGTAGCCTCCAGGGCTTGTCTGAACTGAATCGAAGACCATTTAACATAAATCACACCTATCGTGAATATAGACGCTGCTGCTAAGTATCTTGAATTATGCGGCTATTTGGGGTAAGAGACGTGCCATCCACGGGGTCCACGAGGTCCACGGGTATAGGTTTTAGATGCAAGTGTTTCTAGATAATATCTGCCTGCACCTATGTAGCGAGCAAGATATGGCGAGCAAAGCGGCTCCGGTAGTGAGACAATTGCGGCTGATGCGGTTGATATCGGCTATCCTATATCGAGCTAGGATTCCGACACGATCCAACTAATACTCACGCAGATGAAGCATATCACACTTTCTCTCTTCTTGAGCCTAGGCTCCATTATTCCTCCCTTACAAGAGACCCCGCACTCTTGGCAGGTGAAAGTAGAGGCTCGAGCTGTTGCCTAGTGGTGGCCTTACTCGCCTACATTACATGCGAGGTTGACATAGGCGTATATGGTGGGTTGATCGGTCATGATGAGGTTTGGGGAGAGACTAGAACAACGCTATCGCCTGAAATGGGAGGAGTTAGCGGCTGCGAGTGGTAGCCCATCAGCTGTGTAGGGCATTTATCTTGCCGCCTACCTCGAACAAATAACATCTCTGACTTTTTGGTGGTAGTCTATCCATCGTACAAGTAAGCACGTGTGATGGAGAAGAAAGGCGGTAGAATTGACGACTCACCTTGATATCCTCGTCTTCATCCTCCTCATCGATGATGTAGATAGTCTCGACCACGTCGCCTAGCACAAGATTCATGTGACTGTCGTAAGCCTGTTGATCCATTAGCGAGAGAAAATAAGGGCAGTGATGATGATATTGAACGCACATATAAGCGACCCTTTAGTTCCCGATCACCTCGTAGCTTCACAAACACGACCTCATCAAGCAGAAGACGCACGAGGTCGAGAGGTTCTGACACAGAGCCAGCTGGACCTTCTTCAACATCGGCCATGATAATGACGGTCCTGAAAGTACTGGGCTGGGCCTGGAGTCGGGGTGTGAGAGGCTGTATCTTATCGGATTCGGTGGCTTTCTCTATGTATACTTGACGTGGTCGTCCCGAATAGACAATCGATGATTGAACCCGCCTCGGTCTTGGCAGTAAGTGACGTGAAATCTACCTACCTAGCTAGTGCGGGCTGGGCTAGGAGGTACTGCGTAGGCTTGAGGCTGGTGTCAGGGCTACCACATGTGGCTTAGTGATCCTACGCGTACCTAGGTACATACCTTACCTGGTATTTGAACGCAGTAGGTAGGTACCTAGATAGAGGTACCTACAGAGGTACATACACTACCCCATACCCACTAAATTGTGGGTTCTTATCTAATCCTGATTAGGTATGTATTGTTGGAGGTTAACGTGCTTCAATGCTTCAAATTGCTACCCCCGTTTGATCTCATCACCACTACCTACACCGTGACTTTCCCCCTCCTCACCGAGTAACCCACTCTCGAACATGGTCCCACGTCATGAAATAACCTCCATCTACCATGCTGTCGGCGGCTCACTCAGTGGCCGAGAATAGTAGCTGTCATGTCGTGCTTCAGCGAGCCCCGAAAGGAACTCCCTCGAGCATCCTAACCCTTCGGCTTCGCCGATGTTTCCACCACCGGAGATTCTATCGCCAATCAACTTCTCACACTTCGCCTCTCCATATTCTACCCAACTTCTGTCGGGCTACTAGATACCTTCCGAATGTCAAGAGCACTCCTGGCTTCCGCTACGCCACGACGCATTCCTCGCCCCCGCTCTCGTCCATCTCCTATGACGCCGTTGCTCATATCCAGTCACTACTCGCACGCTCGGATGGGAATATTCTACGCAGCAATGGCCCCCTCGACCACGCTCAATCACCCAATACGCCACCCAATACGCCTTCTCGCGGCAGCCCAATACCAGCCTCTACTCCAGCGCCCCCAACGTCTTATGATACTAACACCCAGTTTGTGGACCCGTTTCGAGGGGCTCTGCTGGCGATGCGTGAGAGGGACACCCGCGCCGTCTTGAGCCAATTAAATGTGATCGAGAATATGAGCCGGGAAGACATCCAAGATGCCATCGCGGCACTTCCCCGGACCACCTTCACAGAGTTCTTTCGTGCCCTTGACCCTCTACGTGTTGCTCGGGATTGTGATCCTATAGGCGAGACCCGCGTTTCCATAGGCATGTATCAGCTACTCAATATGACCTCAAGCATTGACGAGTATGGCGTGCGGAGGCTCTATACAAAGCTTATGCAGCGGCTCCTCATGCTTATGAGTGGCCTGCAAGCTGCTGGCTACACACTGCACCTGGAGGAGTACATCTCACTAATTCGATGTGCTGGCGCTTCTTCTGACATCTTGGGTGCCGGCGCTTTTTGGAATGACCTGAGCTCTGGTCCGCTTTTGCCGTGGCGGAATAGTCAGCTCTATACTGAATATATTAAGGCGCGGTTCTTGACCGAGCCCTTATACACGAACTACGAGAAGACCACGAGGATGGTCACGCCGCGAAACTTGCATCGTTCTCGTCTTATGTTGTCGCCGTCTGTTGTCCAACGCTTAGATAACCTGCGTACCAATATTAGATCGAATAGGCTTCGATTCGGTCTAAATAAAGACATCGGGGATGTGCAGGAGCTGATGAGAGCGCTCCGAGTTCGGGGCGCAGCAATGAGGGTTTTTTGGACAGTCACGGGGTACCATAGCTTTCGTGTAGATGAGTCCCTCCTGTGTGCTCTTATGATTGCTCTAGGGCGCGCTGGCTTATTGCGCTTCATCGGTACCCAAATTTTGCAAAGGTTTTTTGCTATTAGAACGCCACATCCACTTCCTGGAGAACCTGAGAGCCAGGCTCAGGGTCTTTCATTCGGCTCGGAACCTCCTCGCCTTCGGCCTTCAGTCCGTCTCATGCGAGCCGTCGTAGAGACCTATGGCTCGAACTCCGAGATTGCCGTCGCTTTGCAACTAGTTGAACACCTGTCAAACACGTATAATATCCCTATTCCTCGAGACGTCTGGCAAGACCTACTGGAGTGGACACAGCTCATGAGCACGCCACCGGCAGCCACGGCGTGGAGAATAGCTAAGTTATCTATCAAGGTTCCAGGTTCTCAAGCCGTGGAGATGATTTGGAATGCTATGACTTCCCCTCCATATAACTGCACTTCCACTTTTAGGAATTACGACATACTTATCCGGAGTCTCATAGGCCGGCGCGTCGATGACCTAACACCGGTCTTATCGCGCATGAGGGAGGCCATCCTACTATACGATGAGCAATGCCGTGAGTACGAGGCAGCCGTGTTCGAGTATGCGCTATATATACGCACCGGTATCGCTCCCAGCGCGATAACCCACCGCTTTGAACGTGCGCGACACAAGAAGCAGATGATGTGGTTCGACATCATGACATGGTGTCAAATGTTGCTTAAGCGCTTCCAAATCTCAAGGGCCAGTCCCGTTCCACACCCGCTTGTCCCTCGTTTCATCGAAGAATTCCGACCTTTCCTCATGAACCCCGTCGAATATTCGACACCGACAGGTCGCATCTCGTTGGTCGATCCGGCGATAGATGCTTTCAAAGCTATAAGAACTGGCTTCATTGCACAAACGATTCCGATGAGGAAAAATCGAGAAGAATGGACACGCAAGCGCCTGCTCAAGCCGAAACTAGAGTTCTTGTCGACGCATTCACTCGCCAAGCTCAAGAGATCCAAGTTTAGGAATCCCTTGCATCTCCTTGCTCCGCATCCAATGGCGTTCGTAGCTCCTAGCAGAGGGGTTCGGCGACCAGACGATTTGGATGAGCAGGAGGTGAGGTAGGCAGATCTGGAAATAATTCGAAATGAAAGTAGCACTTACTAAACAACCCACTAGCCGCCAAGTTCAAGGCCTGGGATTAGCATACGCCCTTTTCATAACAATATTATTACTGACGCGGAAAGTGGTCGTCTTCCTGTGTGGCGAACTACTTACTTAATTGTACTCTAAAATTGTTCTGTGTGTACAAAATTTATGATATACATAAGATGAGCTACAATAGTCAAAAAGCGCACCATCTTTAACATCGCGGCCGTAAGTAATTCAGTAGCTAGTCTGGGCCGTTGCATATACAGCGTGATAGTCTAACGGGTATTGCAAGGATTAATCTATGACTAATGTGAGCGATATCAATAACTCTAGTAATGTCAGCGAACAACAATGCTAGGACTTATGGCTGTTCTTGTCACTTTTTGGTACGCAAGTCATACTCTATAAAGAGTGAATGTTATTCTGCGTAAATTACGCCTTGACACGTTCAAGCCGCAGATCGTTGATGACCATATATCGACTCAGTAATATCCATCCCCAGCGGAACCAGACCATCTGGCTCTTGTGGGCGTCCGTCATGGCACGGCGGGCAGACCCATAGCTCTCGCGCCCACCGAACAGAATGCTCATATTGACCAGTGTACCAGGGTTACCCTTGTCGCTATTACGACGAGCATCGCCGCCACGGAGGAGCAGGACGACCATTGTGGTGAAGACGTCCAGGAAGCTCGCGTATTTGCGTAGCACGCCGACCGAGGTCAGCGTGTAGAGGTCAACGGGCGATGCCCACCCTGGCTTTCCCCTCAGAAGGGCCAAGATGAACGCCCGCGCGCCGTGGTAGAGGGAGATGTGATTTGGATGCGAAGATACGCCGCGATTGTCGAAGGTGATAAGCGCATCGATGGCAGCCATGGGGGCCTCGTCGCCGGATGCAGACTTGGAGGCTCTGGTGAGCTTCGGCGCAAATGCACTGCAAAGAAGTGCCGATATGCGATCCGAGTCCCAGGTTGTGGTCATAGAGTCGGGGAAGTCTCTGTGGTTTGCGAAGGCGGTCAGCGCGGAATGTTCAGGATAGCCGGCGCGGTAAATGAAATGCAACCTGAGCCGATGAGTGGGAAATCTTACGGGCTATTCATGACGAAGATATCGTCCTCCTGTCTAAGACCTAGAAGCATTGCGCTCTTGACCAGCTCGCGCCGACGCGTCTCGCCCAGGCCATCAGCATCTCCCGTGCTTAGGCACAATATCTTAACATGGTTTCCTGTCTCGGGGCGGGTGAGAGCGAGCACGGTGGGCGCAAAGAACATGGCCTCGTCGTCCGGGTGGGCGATGAGCAGACATATCCTCTTGTTGCGGAGCGTGGGGAATCGTGCTCGCGTGGTCGAGCTCGTGCAGATGTAGAGCAGAGGCGCCAGGACCAGGAAGATGATTGGGAAGCTGGAGACGGCGAGGAGGTCCATTGCCCTCACGCACGAGGAGATGTGGCGCTAGCTCTGGGAACCGGCGAATTGGTGTTGGAAGAGAAGATGGCGATCAGAGAGCGGCAAAAGCACGCGCCACACGATGTGCTGAAGGGGTAGAAAACAAGCAGAGCCTCCTACCCCTTCTCTCCTTGTCTGGGTGGGGTGATATCGTGGAGAGGCTGGCTGGCAAGCGTGCTGAGTCGGTATAGGTATAGACAAGTGTGTGGTCAATGGGAGATTGGATCTAATGATGCCACCTTGGAAAAGGTACGGATAGACCAATCCTAATTGAGAATACCGGTAGATGGAATGGTAACTAACTCCAAGGTACCTAGGCACCTACTGTAGGTACTGTGTACGGATTATGTGGGTTAGGTGATAAGGAAAGTAAGTATGTATATCTAACTTAAACTAAAAATAGGTCATTATGTACGTACCTGTGTAGGTACGTACCTAAGGTAGTACGAAGGTCGGGGCCAGAAGTCAGCAATAGCCTGGACAATTAAATACAGTGCATTTAATTTACTGCTTACAGTAACTTTTCCTAATTGGGAAAGACCTTTAAATTTTATGCCGGACTGCTAGCAGCTCGGCAAGTTCTATTTTAGCTGAAAACAGTCCGTTAAGTAGAAAATATATTCGAGTCGGGCCGCTAACGGTCTGGCACAACATTAAAGGTATTTCCTAATTAGGAAAAGCTTACCGTAAGCAGTAAATTAAATGCACTGTATTCAATTGTCCAGGCTATTGCAAACTTCGGACCCCAACCTTCGTATCCCTTTGACTGCCGTTTCAACTCCAATACATAAAAAGTGGAATAGCAGGACTTCTCACATAAACAGATAATCCAATGAAATGATAATATAATACTCGGATAATTGTATTATTGGATTATTTTCTTATGCAAGGAGTCCCGCTGTTCCACTCTTTATGTATTGGAGTTGAAACGGCAGTCAAAGGGATAGGTATTCGTATATTCGGCTTCACTCCATCGAGCCAACCAGTTCCCCATTCCCTACCTAGAAACCCCCCCCCTCCCCCCGGCCTGTCTTGATCGCCTCGGAAAAGAACTAGATATTCTTTCGTCTCACCCCAATAATGGTCCGGACTCGTAAAGAGCGAAAGGCGGCGGCCGAGATCAAGCTAGCTCAGCCCGACCGATCCGCCCCGTCCGACAAGACATTGCTCGACATAGCCCAAGAGCGCAATCTCTTCGAGCAGGCCGACCGGCATCCGGCCAATCGACACACGACGCACAGGAACAGCACTGCGGGGGGAGGCAGCCACGATGATGGTGGTGGTGGTGGTGGTGGTGGTGGTGAAGGTGAAGGTGAAGGTGAATTTTCGCCTACTGCTGACAGGATTCTAGAGGCTCTGCTCTGGACCGTTAGCTTGGCCATGCTCCATTTCACTCTCGACGTGCTGGTGCAGCACCAATACGCCATGGAGATCTCATGGTCCCAGATCGTGACACGCGCCTTGGTGGCCCTCGTCGGTAAGATGTGCCGCCGGCGCAGCAACCATCACATCTGTTCGGGGCTGACCAACGGCCTTTTCCAGTTTTCTACGCCTTCTTCTACGTCCTCCACCCCCACGCTTCATCGACTGTTCTGCTCCCTGGCCTCCCGCTGCGCTTCCAGGAGCCTCTTCGACAAGCCATCTTCTTTGTTGCGAGCACCGTCTCCGGCTGCTACCTAATCGATATATCCAACAACTACGGATACCTGTACATCATGAAGCGCTCCCCACCCCTGGGTTGTCTCTGGATTTGGTCCATCATCGAGCTTGATCTTCCTATGGCCCTCTTCTCTCTGACTATCGCTGCTGGATTCTTTTATCGTGGTGGCTATTCCCTACAACTGTGAGGGCGAGTAGTACGAATCAACTGTCGGCGCAGCTGGGAACGACATTGTGCCCTGCCTTTACGATAGAGACCTCGTTATCGACTAAATGTAGCCACGACGGCAGCAGCTCTATCAGACATCATGGAGCCAAACGAGGTTCCGCTTTGGGCCATGCATCAGGCTTCAGCGCCGCTCATAGACCTACCTACCGGGCTTGGTAAGCTAATCCGATCGTGAATGACCATGTAGGGAACGACATGCGAGACCTTGGGTATATCATATGTGTATGTACGTACGTAAACCAGACAAATTATTGTGATTTCCTCCAAACACTCGAGGGCTGGACTTTGTGCTATGGGCTTTGGGCTTTGGGCTTCGAGCTTCGGCCAAATGCCCAAGTAGATGAAGCAGGAGAGCAGCTGCTTCTTATGACCTGGACAGATAGTCGGCATTGGTTACTGCCTGTTACTGGCTGCCTTTTATTAGCTGGCTGCCGTGCAGCACCACAGACATCGGAATGACTTAATCACACGCCCTACGACCCTACTGCATTCCACCAACTCCTACAGGTCTCGCTGTTAAGTACTCTTCTCAACCGCTCTCTCCGCCCACCCCTTACGTCTCTTCGTCAGACACCGAACTTAGCATCACATACTTTTGCAGCACGTAGATTCTTTTGTGGTCATAAAAAGAACTAGTACAGAGCAGAGCACACCGGAGCGTGTCGGCACGATACAGCAACACAGATCAAGATAGGTATTGTTTGAGCATAGCAAGGTTGAGCACCTGTGTCCGTGAGTGTCCGTGGCACTCCAGGTCCTCATATATACTCATGCCACGAGAACAAGCTACTCCCTCTGTCCGACGTATCAGTCTACCGACCTATTCCGTCACGTCTTACCACCGTGCTTCTCCTTGTTTGCTCCGAGACAAGCCGCTCCCCCAGCTCCAGTTCCATCCAAGCATTAACCAACATAAATCCTCAAGACCAACCTATACGGAAACGGCATTCCTCTTGTTGAACCTCTCGGTTCTCGGCAATCATCATGAGCGGTAACAGCGGCAACAGCGGCGAGGAATATAGGCCGTATACCACTCCTTATACTGGCACTGGCTCCGTCAAGACGGACCAAGGGTGGGTCAACTCTCGCGACCTTGGCGCTCCTGGCGCTGCTTCTGGTCCTGGCATCCGCCGCGACAGCGGTCCTCCTATCCCGTCCTTTCACCACGCCGAGCTCACGACCGCCAACGTTGCACCCCCACCAGGCCATGCAAACCCCGACCGCACCGCTAGTCATAGCGGCAAGCGAAGCATGAGCCTCGGTTCTCGGTCTTCGCGCTCCGGGCCCATCAGCCTGAACAATGCGGAGATCAGAGGGATTAAGGGACCCGAGGGCGTCGGCTTCGATCTACCCGAGCACCACGAGGATCTCTCTAAGATGTCCAACAGGGACATTTCTCTCAAGATTGGCTTGCTTCACCTCAAGAAGGGCAACATCCACGAAAACATGCATCAAGCCGCCACCAGCCGGGATATTCTATCCCGTGAGCCACATGAGCAGTTCAAGTTTCGTAATGAGAACGCCCGACGGCTAAGCGAGGTCGAGGAAGCCATCCGAGCCTGGGAAGAGGTCCAGGCGACTCGGGCAGAGAATATTGCTAACCCCGGCCTCGTGGATATGCTAATGATTAGCCAAGATTATTATGAGAAGGAGGAACCCGAGGACCAGCAACCCGCTCCCGACAAAGGTTGCTCTTCGTTACCGGGCTGCGATCTCGAAGGCACTAGGAAGAAAGAGGAAAGGGGCGAGCGCAGTAGTGACCCATAGTCGTCGACATGTTGCCCTCTTCGGAAGCTAGCTGGTTTCTTAGGTTACTAAATGGTGCTGGCCGGGCCGGGCCTGGCCTTTCTTCTTTCTCAACAACGCCTCTATTAATCTTCAACGTCTAACTAGGTTGGTCGATGGTTCATGATTCTTGTCATTCTGTTCTTCTGCGGGCTTTTACTAGATCTGTACTCCCAATGCACCTCGCTTTACTAGTCTCGTCATTTTCTTCCTCTGAGGTATCTACATGCGTCTACATGCTCTATGGCGCAGATAAGGAGAACAAACCCCCAACAGAAATCCATCGAGTATATTTGCTGTGGGGTAGCGCCAGGCAAAGTCGATAATTAATTGATAACCGGTTGTGCTTCGGAGAGAAGTCTTGATGATGAATTTGCCGCAATGATTTCACTGCCTGTCCCTTGCTCAATGCGGTCCTTACCCACATGCACGTCGCGTCTCTGAGTGCCAACTATTTGTATCCCAAGCGAAGAACGGCAATCCATGGAATTACTAGCCCAGGCCCAGGAGTGATGGCTCATTGGCACAATCTCGGGGCACTTATATGTGGCATTTAGTTCACCACCAAACTTTGCCTAGCGGCTTGCTGGTGCATTTTCGCGATTCATCGTCTACGGACCCATGCAAAGCTGACCAAACCCTTATCCTCAAGTTCGACCCCTATCTCTGCCCCCTTCACGCCCCTCACAGAAGGATAATCCGACAAGACTCGCGGTGCATAGCGTTATGTCAACGCGCTTGCCGCGGGTCCACGAGCACTAGACTGGCATTAGTACAGCTGCGCTTAGTACCCCTATCTACCCAGGTGATGATTTTTTCCCCGCTGATGCTACTCGATTGTCCTGTTGGCAAATGCGTGTGCGTGCGTTACCTAATCTATCCAGTTAGCCGAGTGGTTGAGAAGCGTGTATGGTACGTCCTTTCCATCCGTGACCTCTCTGAAATCAGGGGCGATGACCTATGCAGATTACCTATGCAGATCGAAATTCTCTGCTATAGTCCTTGGTTTTACTAATTTTGATTTTGGAATGTCACAAGGCAGTTGACGTCCAAAGAAGCTCGGTAATACGCTGACCACCAACGCCTGGACCAGGTGTGAACGGCATATATCTGAAATGCTTCATGGCCGCCGAGTTACACACTTCAAATGGTTTGATTCCATGTGTAGCAGAGATGCCTATCATTTCGTTTACATGAGGAATGTTCACCGTGCGTTAGCAGTTTCCGTAGCTTCGTCATCCACGCTATCTTGAGAACGACAGTGTCCAAGACACATGAGCATCGTTTCGTGATGATATCGAGTGGCTCAGGTAGTTCATCATTTAGGCCCGATACAATGTTAACATTGCTTTCATTACTGGTCGGTCCGTCTCGGGTTTGCTCTCGGTTTCATAGGCCAAAGCCACCCACTATGCCATCCTTGCCAGGAGTCAATTCACCTTTGCTGACATGTTACTAAGGAAGCCGGGGCTCATCTACTCAGGTAACCCTCGGTCCGACCAATTGCCCACGCATCTCAACTGCTACTTAGCGTTCGACTACGATAGTCGAACCAGGTCGTGCATCGACTGCGGTGGTCGACGAGGAGCTCCGTATTTCAACTCGTACCAGTGGGTTTTGTCGATTTCGAAAAGCGTGGGGACAGAGACGACGAGGAAATGCGCCGCCCCCGATGAGATCGATAGAGTCAAGAGTAAATGTCACTTAGCTTGTCGAGGCTCTCCTCCATACGTAATAAATTTGTCCCTGAGCTCAAAAAGCTGAGGCGATGCTGGACCCCCCGGTGCCTGTCGATCACCATCATCGTGCCCCGCACGTACCGAGAGGGCCCGATCTTCCCCTGCTGAAAAGCAGCGAGACATCATCCCAGTCTGTCTGGGGCAGTCTTGGGGGGAGGGGCCAGTGGAGAATCTACATACTGATATGCGCCTAGTTGGAGACACGCACCGAGGCCACGAGTTCGAGCTTCCTCTACCAGTATCCCGCTGTGCGGAGAGCCCTCTCCATGATCTCATTCTTTTTTTTTCCCCCGGTAGATTTGATACCGAGGAGCGTAAACGATTTACAGTGTCATCCACTCTATCTTTAAGTCATTCTATGCCTCCAACCTCATATCGTAAGAGGTATTCTATATATTACAGAGATCCCCTGCATGTATAGTCTCAGCTCTTTAAGCAGCCACAAGTGTCTATCGTATCTCATGCCAAGGCTCTACCACCCTAAGAAAGAGATCGAGAGCCTTTATTTTTATGTATTGACCTTGCTCGGTCTATCTAGCCAAGATAAGTGACTTGGCGTCTACGAAAGGGATCTACAACCGAAAAGTTATCATGAAGCGCTTACCGGGCCATAATGTGGCCAATGTCTTCGAGAAGCGGGCGCTTTTGATAGCCATAAACTCCCTTGCTGCCTTATCCATTTTCTTTTTCGGTTATGACCAAGGTCCTCCTCCACTTCGCTCGCGCTTCCCCCTTCCTCCCTCAAAGATCCACAACTGGAAACTAACCTGAATGTATTTGTAGGTGTCATGGGCGGTGTGAACAATGCGAAGAACTATATCGATCTCATGGGTTTTGGCTATGTAGATGAAAAGACGGGAAACCCTATTATAACCAACACCCTGCTCCAGGGTGGCATCATCTCCGTCTATTACCTGGGCACATTGTTCGGTTGTCTCCTGGGAGGATGGATCGGAGATAAGATTGGTAGAATCAAGACCATAGCTTTCGGTGCCGGATGGGCTGTTTTTGGAGCTTCTTTGCAGACGGCGGCTATGAATAGTAATTGGATGATTGGAGGTGAGGGTTCCCGGTCATGATTTTGAATACTGAAGCTGAACGAACCTAGCCCGAGCTGTCAACGGAATCGGAACAGGTATCTTGAATGCCATTGTCCCTGTCTGGTGAGGCAACCGGGGCCTTCTCCTCCGTACGATACTTTCTCTGACGGCCTTGTTTCCCTAGGGCCACGGAAACAGCTGAGCACACCTCTAGAGGGCAGTTCATTGCTCTTGAGTTCACCTTGAACATTTTTGGCGTTGTAGTAGCATATTGGCTGGAGTTTGGACTATCATTTGGTGAGTGATACCATGAAGAGATCTGTTTCCATTTTGGCCGAGTTCGGGGTTCGAAATTGGTGGTAATATGGTCGTGTCAAAGAAGTAGATTCCTGACGTTCTGGCCTCAAAGTTGATAACGGACAGTCTGCATTTCGGTGGCGGTTTCCGATTGCATTCCAGGTGAGGCAATTTGCAATGCAACCCAAGTCACGAACTTCCCAGCACCGTCGTCTTTTGCTTATCCCTTCTCCCGACTGTCCGGGTACAGTACATACTGCGAACAACCCTATGCTGACCTTGTAATCCTGGAAGATTATACCACTCCTAGTACTCCTTGGATCAGTCTCGTTCTTCCCCGAGTCGCCGCGTTATCTCGTAAAAGCCGGCAGAGATGAAGAAGCCCAATACGTTCTTCGTCGACTTCGTGGATCCACGGGTGACGATCTAGTCCGAGCCAACACAGAATACCAGGAGATCCGCAACGTCATCACTGCCGAGAATCAAGACTTGAAGAAGACCTCTTACCTGCATATGTTCTTTGGGATCGGTTCGGGGAGCTTGCACACCGGGAGACGAGTCCAGCTAGTCATATGGCTTCAGATTTTGCAAGAATGGGTTGGCATCGCCGGTGTCACCGTCTATGCGCCTACCATCTTCCGGGTTGCCGGTTTCGACTCCCGGAAAAGCCAGTGGATAAGCGGACTGAATAACATATTTTACGCGTTTGCTACTCTCATTTGTGTCTTTACCTTGGACCGGATCGGTCGCCGCTGGACTCTAGTATGTGCACACTGGAGTCATTTCTTCCCCTTTCTAGTAACCTGAGGACTCCCAACATGTCTCGGGAGCATGCATCAGGGGCATAATATTCACCCAAAAGAGTAATTGCTGACTGCAGCGAGCATAGTGGTGGGGGGCTGCCGGCCAGGGTATAGCAGTAAGTAAATTATATCCGAGAGTCCAGCAATGGGAACATCCCGCCCCTTTTTTCTAAACTCGCATTTATGAGCAACATATAATGACACCAAACTCCCGCCAGATGTTCCTTGCTGGGGCATTCTCCCAGCTCGGTGAAAATGCTGCCGGTAATGGTGAAACTGACAAGGCCAATTATTACGGTGCAGCAGCAGCCGCCTTTGTGTTCATCTTTACATCGATATTTGGGGCGACATGGCTCACAGTTCCATGGCTGTATCCGGCCGAAATCTTCCCACTACACGTCCGGTCAAAGGGAGCATCCTTCGGTGTTGTCGGATGGAGTATAGGTAATGGATGGCTAACATTGCTCTGCCCGGTTCTGTTTGAAAGTAAGTTCGACTTGCCCATGTCATGACAGGAAGCTAGTGGCGCCTAACAGGTCATAGAAATTGGCGCAACTACACTTCATATCTTTGGCATTGCCAACGTTATATCGATACCGATTGTCTGGGCCTTGTATCCGGAGACTAATCAACGAACTCTTGAGGAGATCGATCTTCTGTTCGCTAGTCCTTCACCTTGGGTCTGGGAGGCCGAGAAGACATTTGCGAGACTTAAATCAGAACAACCAACTATCCAGGCCACCAAGGACGCCAGAATTGTTAGCAGTGTTGATTGATTGATTGATTGATTATCTTTAACGTCAGGTACAAGGTTATCTAGCTACTTTGCATACCTCTTAAAAGGTATTAGACGTAACAAATAAAGCCTTTATCAAAGCACAAAAAAAATCATTAATGCATTTATTAAAACATTTGTTTATTTCGTAAGTTTAGGTACGCTTAGCCAATAGATTTTCCCATGTTAGTGTGACAACTGTTTATAATAACCGTTGCATATGTACACATATCTTTATAGATGATGCCCTAGTTAATTCACCATCTCTGCAATGAAATATTGGAACCAAAGTCTTCCCTATAGATTGTCTTCCTGAACGTTCATGTTCTGACTCTGTCATTGCTCTCTGATGACTGAGATTATCTCGCGCCGGTCCTGTAGGTAACATGGCTTGATTAGATAGCTTCTCCTCGTGCTGGCCGTGTATACTCACATTCAAGACAGCACCAACCCATACTTGTCTACTCCGATATAATACCTCGCCCTTGTGCCACTGCAGGGCCTTCTGTAGTTGCCGCGCCCTCCCCGCCACGAAAGCCTATAGCGCCATCACCAACCACTAGTGCAGGAGAATATGCGCCAAGGTTGATGTTTAGTGGGATAGTGACAGCCAAGGTGGCAAATATGGCAAGGACAAGTGCAATGATGGACTTCATCGTATATTCGCTTGTAGCGTGGAAGAGTTGAACTAATTGGAATGCCTGGAATATGATAGTAGACAAAGTTGTGATAGTCTCGAGTGATTAGAAAGTAGTTACAGTAGTATGATGTAGTAGTAGTAGGAAAAGGAACAGGGACAGGAACAGGAACCCGATTCTTATATGCACATGGCCAGCGAAGGGGGGAACGAGGGTATATATAAAGTTAGACGTCTAGTTGGATTTGTATTTATACCATTGCATGGATCTACCAAGATATATTAGTCCTGCTTCCTCATCTCTTGGTAGGCTAGTAGATCATGTTACAAGACTGCTATCCGGATGTGTGATGCACAAGCTGCCAAGCATTGCCAAGAACACATATGTTGCTTTAGCCAAATGTTAGACCGTTAGGATTCCGTTGTGATACCCTGGCAAGTATGGTCAAAACATCACAGAAGGCTCCGCGGAGGGCACTTTCATCTAGGTTTTATTATCTAAAACATTCATGTCACAAGGCCAACTAGGCTCTTCAAATTCCCGATAAATGGCCATTCAAATGTGTATTTCGAACTGAGTTAGGGACCCTGGCCCCTAGGTAATATTTGCCAAGACTTATATTAACCCATGGCCTATCAAGAGCGTAATGAAGCTACGGTATTTCTGTGCTGCAGTTGGCAAACAACCCGTAAAACAAGAAAGCCAGCGTACTATGAAGCCCATTCCATGCCCGAGGCACGATGAGACGACTTGGCATGTTTATTAGCAGAGCTGACACGGCGAGGCATATCAGGGGTGACAACGAGGCGACCAAAAGCGCATTGTTTCAGTATGCCCCGAGGCCAAGCTGTATCATAATCCAACTTGGCCGTGTTTTAAGAGCAATGCGCATCCGAGTACGTGATATTCAGCATAGATAGTGCCCTAGCGCCCTGCAATGCACCACCGATAGCTATATACTAGGTAGGTCGTAAGATGCTTTCTTGCGCGTTTACTGCTCTCTGAGCCCTAGGTATACCCAGTGTGGTGTGATAGATAGTCGTTGTGACTCAACTAACTGGACTAATGATCTTTGCTATATATAAACACCCCTTTATTGTATGTAGGATATATGACATATGCATACCATTTCTCACACTTCCATCACCTACCAACCCTACATTACCCTCAACTTAGCAGTACGCTGAACTTTATTGTTTCCGAGTAGGGAAACAACGATACTAGAGATATGAGACGCGACATGTCGATGGGTCAAGGTTAACAATATCTTCCTGTTGTAGCCGTTGCGTACCTGGGGGACTGTTCTCTAGCATGACTTTATACCGTCTCTATGCTCATTGCCTCTCTCCCGACCACAGCCCCAAGCTCGCTGTCATCACCAAGTCCTAGCACATATGGCATATTATCAGGAACCTTTCTATTAAAAAAAATACGGTATCCTAGTACGAACAGGTGAATAGTCTGCCTTCCCGATGGTATGTTCAGGCAGTGTTCGACCATCATAACATCCGCCTAGACTGAATATTACACCACGAAGGACTAAGTGAAATTACACTATTCCACCCTGCTGTCTTCGAGCTGCTCGATGGTTTCAGCAATGAGACCACCAGAGACGTGTGGTAAGATATCATAGGCCTATGCCTTCTCCTTTTTCTTCCAACTCATTACGGGCTGGAGCACAAAGTAGGTCGCAAATTCCAGCCGCAAGAGTTGTTGAGTGAAGGTGAACGAGTTGGAGTTCTCTGAGTTCAGCTGTCTGTATTACATGATATCTCTCGGGATGCTACGGGCATTGAAACCCTTCGGCTGCTGTACCTCGTCCCAGAAAAACGACGGCTTTAACTCCGCGTAGAGTTAACGGTATATACATGGCAGATCCACAGCTCCGCGACATTACTCGGATCGTCTTATTTAACTATATTGTCCCATGGCAATGAATGGCTACTATCCACCCACCGCGATTCTTGCTTTGCTCGGGATCTCGCCCGTTGAGTTGGTACCTTTGATATAGGTTTATGGATATTGACCAGGTCATGTCTCGGTATTCATGGGATATCATGGGCGAAATGTTCTTCGGCGAGAGCTTCGACTGCGCCAAAGCTCAAGTAACGGATCCCTGCATAGAACCCAAGCGTCGTACTTTGGCTCAGGCTCTAGCGTTTCTACTCAGCCATGCTACATAAATCGCGCACCTGGTTTCCAGCTTCCCCGGCCTAGTAGGGAAGCCAACAGCTGGCACTGCATGATATAGTTTTGCAAGGGCCGTATAACATCGGGTTTAATTGCGGGTGTTGCTAGTGAAGTCCAGTGAGATTTAGTAAAGCAGTTGTAGCTATCAGGAACCTGGTATAGCGTGTATATAATGGCAGGATAGATACAGCTACACACTCTACTGAAGATTACGAGAAGGCTATTGCAACAAAAAGTAAGGAGGCTAGGGATCTATACCCTGGTGGCGTAGCTGTGACAGCTGTCGTCGCAGGTAGGTCAGTCTTAACCATACATCATGATATGTCGCATTATCAATCAAGCTACTACCGCCTGGCGAATATATATATATATATATATATATCATCCTAAGCATTCCAACTGGTATTTTCTGTGAAATCTCTGGTCAGTGATAATTACTTGGATTGTTCTCATTAGCATCTGTTGGTTTTCTCTAGAAATTTTTAGAACACATCAAGGGGGTTCAAAGCTTCAAGCTGAAGTTGGCAATGTCGCCCCAAGGAATGCGAACGCCCGCCGATATTTCCACATCTTGCTATGGTTTCGTGGGTGTTTCTCTGATATGATGGTAGTGGAGTTCATGTTGATGCGACTGAATGAGTTTGTCCCCGAGCGGCGGTACTGAAGTCTAGAACTCGTTCCTGACAAGCGAGTATTTGTGCCATTCTCTACGGGCTCCCGACACTGACTAGGCACGAACTTAACCATGAATCTGCTTCGCCTTGTAGTATAACAATACCTCGGGACGACGATATAGACTTTACTCCCGGCTACAATGAAGAGACAACGTGGTGCGATATGAGAGATCAGGTGCCCAGCTGGCTAGGAGCGAACCATTACAGTTTCTGGCTGCGTAAATTGGCAAATTTAGTTAGATGGATTACATTGCTATGCTGAGGTATGGAGGTTGGTTGTCTTATGCGTTTCTTCTCACTCATAGCAATTAAGGTACGGATGTGTCGCTTAGGTAGCCGAAGGGGAGTTAAGGAGCGAGACACTCGGTGAGATAATTTCGATATGCTGGTTTACTGGTTAGTCTAAGTACCTCGCTGGCGCCTGGCGGCACGTCTTCGCATTCTTCTAGTCTTTACGATCGATAAATATATTGAACCACTAGCGCTGTGGCAATTTCTAGCAAACCTTCTATTCAGGAGAAGGGAACTGCCGTACCAAGGCCGAAGGACCAAGGTCGATACGACTAAACATACGGCGGAGAGGTAGTTCGGAAGAACTCACTGCCTTTAATTTTGCAATATACCCATATACCTAAAAGTGTTATAATATTTGACGCAAACACATTTCATGGACCAGGTTATATGATATTCAATTGTCTGTATGGTCGTGAATATAGGATAAGAGTCCTTGGTCTTAATAAAAAGGCCTGTGAAATACTAGCAAGACTGATAACACAGGTGCTGCGAGAAAGATTGGTGTTACAAGATGACATAACGATTAAAGATGAGCCTGAATAAAATAGGTAGACTACATAGGTCACGACCTAAGACTTCGATTAAGGCAGTATACTATCCCGCCCCGGACCGGCACGTCCGGTCCCGGCGGAGTCTCAATAGCCACGATTGTGGTAAATTATAACCGCACTAAGGAAATTCCTACTACTCATAATTCGGCCCGGCAGAGCCACACCGCTGGCATCGATGCCGTCGTGGTTGTAGAGCGCATCGTATCGGACGAGTACCGGCAGCTACAACTCCTAGAACATGCCTGGACACTTATTTTACGGCTAGAGCACAAACTCGTCGGACATGCGCGTGTATAGAAATTTCCTTGGCTGGGATAGGAAAAGAACTTTCTGTAATTTGACCTCTGACATCAAGCGGCGGAGCTCCTGGGCTGCGGAGATTATAAGTCCTTTTCCCCTAAAGTTTTTATATTTAATCGCGTGAGGTTCTTAAAACGCTGCAGAGTTGCAGCGGAGTGAGTAGGGAGCCCTGGATTCGGTCGGTTTTATTGGAGAGCACAGGCAAGGATTATAGAGAAGTCTTCAAAGGTCTGGATTTTGCGCTTGGTGTGCTTGAGGGTAATAGGTGAGAAAGGGGTTCGTGAAGGCTTTACGATGGATCTTCTGTGATCGTGAAACTGTTAAGGGCATTGAGAAGGGGGTTCCGAAGAGCCTGAGCTCACCCATCTCTAGTAAGAGCCGACAAGAATACTTGAGCTCGTGCGTGGGATTTATTCATTGTGCTGTCTTGGTTGACATTCCCCGATTGCTCTGAATATCTCATATATGAGCGGACACTATTTAATATATAAGATCCTCGGCGGCCTGCATCTGAACATTAAATAAACGTGGGCAGAAATCGCCCTTGTGATAGAAGACATACCAGAAATCGATAATCTGATTGCCGGGGTCTAAATGCTGTGTCCCGGAACGCCGCCTGTAATATGCTAATGGGTATTTAACTCGCCTCCTTCGCTAACAGTACTTCGCCTTAGAAAAGAAACCTAACTCCAAAGCTTAAAGCGTAAATCGTCACCCAAATTGTTAGTCGCTTCCTAAGGCCCGGAACCTCCCACGTTGATGCGCTGGAATTTGAATCTGAGGATTCATTCGACCCTGTTCCTGTACCATTACCCGATGTCAGCGGATCCGAGTTTGCGTCAGAGGCCTGGAAATCAGGAGCTTCGCAGTCTCCCGTCACATTAAAATTCATTACAGTGCTGATCTCCTTCTCATTTGATCCGCAATTCGAATACTGGGCTATATGAATAGCGTTGTTGGTTTGGTCAAATACGACTGTGAGGGAAGGTTAGTCTGTCGTCAGGAACTTCGGGATGCCTGTGGTTGGTGTTTTGGTTGGTTGGGTTTTTGGGTGGCGTGTGTGGTGATGTGAGCAAAGAACAATGACCAACCATAAGCAGATCGCAGCATCGTATCACCTAGTAGTGCAAATTCGTCGCTAGGACTAATGCCTAGATAACACTGTGTGCCAAAGGCAGTTTGGATCTCTCGAACTATCTCTCGATAGGGTACGCGGATAGTAACGCCGGTGAAGGCGAAACCGAGCGTTCCCGATTGTTCGTTGAACTTGCAGTCAACAGGGTAGAATCCATTAGTATCTGTCTTATCGGCACCGAAATCTGCTGCAATAGCACTGGCCAGCCTCGTGGGGAGCAGAGTTAAGGTAGCGCCGCTGTCAAGAAAGACCGCCATTGATGTATTAGAGTATTGTTTTGTTTTCCCACTTGGTGGGGTGATGCTCAAAGACTCCATATTGATCCAACTATGGACCTGTAGTGGTTAGCTAAACCATTGCTTCATGGCGTGGTGAGGCTCATAACAGTTCTTGCCGCGCAACTCGCAATCGCTGAGATCGTGATAAGTGCAAGAGGACACGGTAAAGTAGCACTTACTATCGCGGAATGCCATCAGGTCCTGATATTATAGGCTGTGTCTGGAGGGTTCCCGAGAATTTAGATGTGTCTAGACCGCCAAATATTATGACTCCTTCCTGCTCACTCTTACTGCCCAGAGCAAGACTGAACGCTTTTGTGTTTGTCGTTCCTTGGTCTGCTAGTTGATCAATCATGTTCTTATAGCGTATGGTCACATTTTCACCGTGGCCAATACCTAAGATGCCAGAAAATTCGTCCACGGTGTCGAGGGCAACTCCGAGTTGAACTTGTTGTAAGAGGGCATCTGGCGAGAAGGATCAGAAGGATGGCCTTAGTGGGAAAGCTGATGCTGATTTCGTACCTGAGCCTGCGAGGCTAACGGTATCTACTACATACTGGATTTTGGCGCTCCCTATCCCGTACCTTAGAGTTTTGGTCGCTGGCAACTCGATAGAACTCGATGATGAGGACGGGTCATAATGACCGATTGACCTGCAAAACTTGATATCGGATGCCCCCTGCAGAGTTGTGCAGTTCGGATTTACCCAGAGCTCAAACGAACCCGTATCTAACTGAACAAAGACCGGTTGGGGCGGCGTGCCGATATTTACTTGGCGTGAGTTAGCAGTACTCGGACAAATGCCGTTGACTCGAGCGAAAAACAAACATTGGGCGTAGTAGGCCACATCGGCTCTCTTTGCTAGGGGCACGGTAGTGAGAGCTCGCTTGTCGTCGTAAACTTTGGCGAATACTTGTTGATTGGTCGAATGGACAACGGGTAGCTTCACGTAGCGGTTACTACGGCGCTCAATGGACAAGGCATCACCATATAGAGCTGCTATGGTAAGGCAGAGGAGGGAAAGGAATCGGAATGACATGCCCGAAACGAGCCAGCGGGAGTTTGGTCTTCATATATCTGGGGGCCTCTAAAGATCCGTGGGGCTAGAGGATAGGAAGAAACTGGGAGAGATACAAATGAATAGGGAGGGATTTCCTCCAAGCTTACTACCGCGGCATATACTACGCAAGCGGAAAGAAAAGAGAAGAGAAGAGAAGAGAAGAGGGGAAAACGAACAAAAATAACGATGAAAGAGGCACAGAGAGAAAAGGTGCCTTTTGGGGGACGGATCGGGGGGGAGAAGAGGGTGAAAGAGTAGAAAATGGTACGATTGATAACTCGGTAAGCTAGACCCAATGACTGACCCAAAAAAAAACGACGAGGAAGAGGCTGGGGAAATGAGTTATCTAAGTCTCTGGCTCTTCCAAGGAATACCAAGACCCGATAGAGGCGACATCTATAGACTCGGTAGGGAGAAACGAAGGAGACGATGGCTGGCAGACTCCTGGGCAAGAAGAGGGTAGCGCCAACGGTGCCAACGGTGCCACGGTGCCACGATGTCACATTGCATTGCATGTTTGACTTGGAGGGGTTTGGTTTGCAGGGCGACGATGGATAGACCGATGGATAGAAGATCAAACGGTGTTGGCGGCAATCATCATGCCCGTGCAGAACTGCAGAACTGCAGAAAACTGCCATGCCGTCGGCAACGCCCTCGTGCAACCCCCGCCATGACAATCGGAGGGAATGCCAAGTTCTCGGGGGCAGGACCGCTACTCGACAGCCAGCCTGCCTTCCTTGCTCGCGGCATCAGGAGGCGGTAGAGTGGATGATAGCGGGCGGTAGGATTCAGGTGGTGCGAGTGTGAGGCATCAATCTGTTTCATCAACTCTCGTTTCACTCTCTACCTACATACCTAGGTACCTAAGTATGCATATGTAGTACCTCATGTACCTGTCGAGTTACAATATAAGACATGTGTGTATGTAAGTACCTTAGGTAGGTATGTATGTAGGTGTGCAGGTGGGACTTTCACCTCTGCTGCTGTCCTGCTTGTTAATGTAAATGCACGATAGCTTAGGTATGTAGAGTGTAGCAAGGAGGTATCCAAGTAGATTGGATTACCTAAGTAAGTGATCTACGCAGTAGATGACAGGCCCTGTAACTGAATGCTCGAGGTCCCTGCCTGTCTGCCTACTGGGGTACCTACATACTGTACCTGTACCTAACGTAGGGATGTATCTTTACGCTACATACAAATTCAATGTAACCATCAAGAAGACTGCCCCGAAGCTTCGAACAGCGAGTACGGTAGCCCTTTTGATGCGGATGAAGAGACCGTCGCACATATGGGGAAGTATGCTAGCTCCATTGCGTATTGTATATGTCTCTTGCGATTGAATTGGAAGCTTACGTTATCGTTAATCTAAGATCCAGGCGTGAACATAGACTTGCGCCAAACCTCCAAGAAAAAAAAGAAGAAGAAAAGAAACCACAAGGATCCAGAACAGCTCAACAATGACAACCTATGAACGCAGCTGACGTTTCGTGGAAACTT
This sequence comes from Xylaria sp. FL1777, assembly GCA_022578965.1. Lineage (NCBI taxonomy): Eukaryota > Fungi > Ascomycota > Sordariomycetes > Xylariales > Xylariaceae > Xylaria > Xylaria sp. FL1777. The sequence goes on along the minus strand of MU400562.1, from coordinate 23,427 downwards.
TACCCTCGCACGCCTACACGCATTCATCTAGCTAGTCCAGGCTCGAGTCGCACAAGCAGGGTCAAAATGGCATCCATACCGCCGGTAGTATTGACAACATCAACATCAACATCAACATCAACAACAACAACATCACCGTTGTCGTTGTCATCATCATCATCATCATCATCATCATCATCGTCGTCGTCGTCGTCATCATTGCCATCAACGACTGCAGCAACAACAACAGCAACAGTAGCGGCCATCGCCTCACTAGCAAGCCCGTCACCCCTCCCTTTCGCCTCTGATTCATCCGTGGCTAGCTTCAATGTCTCGTTGGGTGCATACCTGGAGACGTTCCCCAAACTTCACGGCATCTGCGTCGGCGCATTCGTGTTTGACGACACGCGCAGGCTGCTGCTCGTCCAACGTGCGCCGCACGACTCGTATCCGCTGCGCTGGGAGGTGCCAGGCGGCTCCATTGACACCGGCGATGAGACGCTCCTGCATGGCCTCGTGCGCGAGCTGTGGGAGGAGACGGGCCTACGTGCGCGCTACGTAAGCGGGCTGGTTGGGAAAGGCTACACCTTTTTAACGCGTCGCCCCCTGTGCGTCTGTAAGTACTCCTTCGTCATCAACGTCGAGGCCTACAATGTGAGGCTTGACCCCAACGAGCATGTTGCCTTTGTGTGGGCTACTGAGGACGACGCCAAGGCGAAGAAATGCGGCGATCTGGACCTCGTGTATACGACGAAACACCAGGAGGATGTCATTCTGGAAGCCTTTAAGATAAAGGGGGAGAAACCCTCAGTTTGAGGGCGCTGTAGATATGGGCTACTAACGTTAATTTCCACAGCCATCACAATGGAATCCTGTCTTTCGGATTTTGAGTAGATGACTGCAATTGATAGGGCGTCTAACTCACTCGTTGGATAGAGCATGTAGTGGAAATCAGGAACCACAATACGTGTAGCTCCCGCTCCCTGAGTAGTCTATCCATACAGGCGTCATCTATCTATCATGTACCTGGGTGGAACGCTGTCGTTGTTTTTGCTCTTTGGATCAAGATAGAACACACCTTCAAGTGTTACTTATTTTTATTTTTATCTTGCTTTTAATTCTTGTTCATACAGAGCCATGGTATTGGGATCCTCAAGAGCAATATATTAATTACGGGGTAACAGTTATGGTAACAGGTAACGTGACAGGTAGAGCCCGTGGAAATGTCGGCTAAAATTACCAGGTAGCCTTTCAGCCGGTTCGAGCTCGGGACTGCATTGTCAAATCAGACCACTGCAAATCCCTCGCCTCGCTCATTGGCTCGTTCGACCTGCACCAACATACGGTCATACCTCATACCGGCACCATATGCGTACACCATCCACCATACACCATACACCATACCTCTCCTAACTATCCCAATCATCCCATCCATCCCATCCCGCACCACGCCGTCCACACACTGCATTCGACTGCGTCGCTATGTTCCTCCAACGCTCCGCCGTCGCCGTTGCTCGTCGGGCCGCCGTCTCCCCCGTCATCCGCCGCAGCTTCGCCGCCTCTGCCCTCCGACGTAAGAACCTGCCTCGTTTCCTGGTGCCCGCCGACACCCTGATGACCAAGAGTAAACTGACTGACTAACTCTGATTTGCCTTGACGCAGGCAGCGCGAAGAATGTCGAGCCTCAGTCCAGCATTGGCCAGAAAGTGAAGGCTTTCGAAGGTGCGGTGACCCACCTCGAGATTTCAGCATTTCAAGCTTTCTGCGTAAGCGCGCGTCGTGAACTGGGCTGCTTCGGTTGACACCATGTGACTCCAAACAGACATCCGGACTGAGGAGGACCTCGTCGGCCCTGGTGCCGCCCCCGGAACCGTCCCCACCGATCTCGACCAGTCTGCCGGTCTCGAGCGCTTGGAGCTCCTAGGAAAGATGCAGGGCGTGGACATCTTCGACATGCGACCGCTCGACTCCTCGAGGAAAGGTGCGACACCTCTTCCGCCTCCGCTACCCTGACAGCACTAGGGCTGACCAGCTGGCTAGGAACCATCGACAACCCCATCCCTGTCAAGTCTTTCGGCGACGAGCAGTATGCCGGGTGCACTGGCTCTCCCGCGGACTCTCACATCGTCACCTGGCTTGGCGTACGTTTCTCCTTCTTCCCCATACCTGGCTTACCTCGCCGCGCCGCGAGATGAGAGAGCTGCTGTATGCTTGCCAGCTCCTTTACGGTAGACTAACGTGATGCTCTCGTCTCAAGATGTCCCGTGAACGACCGATTGAGCGATGCCCCGAGTGCGGTAGCGTTTATAAAATGGAGTATATCGGACCCCAGGACGATGGCCATGGCCACCACGACCACCATCACGGTTATGAAGAGCCCAAGACCTTTGCCGACTTTGTTAAGCCCGAGTACTACTAAATGCATGGACTGAATCCGGACAGAGAATGGCGCAACGACACACTACCTGGGGGGAATTGGGGGGGCGGGGGGGGGGGGGGGGAGAATTGAGGGAACCAAAACCAAAAGGCCTTGTAAATTTTGGGAACCAAAATATTTTTATAAGAAAAACAATCACA